>JACCPG010000771.1:38119-56711 GCA_016069955.1 Drepana arcuata | reverse complement strand
GAAAAATGTGCGGCGTAACGATATTAGATCGAATCCGCAATGAAGATTCGCAAATCAACTGGCGTGAATGAGGGCGTGATTGTAAAGATGAAGAAAGGCATGTTACGTTGGTTTGGACACATAGAAAGGATGAGTGAAGAAAGATTGACGAAACAGATATACAAAGCAAAAGTGTGTGCTAGAAGAGGCAGAGGAAGGCCACGTTCCAACTACCTGGATCAAATAGATCGGACTCTGAAGGACGGGAACGTTAAGAGTACTCGAAACGACGAGCATGTATGAAGAGACTGATGAATGTGGACAAAGCGAAAGAGGTATGTAAGTCTAGAGAGAACTGGCGCTCTATACTCTCTGCCTACCCCGTTAGGGACTTGGCGTGATGATATGATGATGATATTATTATTATTATTATTATTATATTCAATCCTAAATGTAAAGTTAAAGAAAAGTACTTTACATTTGAATGGACATATAGGCAGGATGAGAGAAGAAAGATTGTGCAGGGAGAGGCAGAGGAAGACCACGTTCCAACTACCTAATTCAAAACGATCGGACACCCCGATGGACATCAAGAGCACTAGTAACTTGCGAGCATGTATGAAGAGACTGATGAATGTGCTTAACGCGTAAGGAGCTCGGCGTGATGTTATGTAAGTATATATATATATATACGAGTATATATACATATATGTATTCTGTACTCATTTCGAAATTTTCATAAGATAAATTTGGGTTTCAACTACCAAGGTGATGGAAGACGAGATCTTTGAATTTCTTCTCAAACGTATGCAGGTTTCCTCACGATGTTTTTCTTTCACGATAACTCTCGCGGTGTGATAAATCACTGAACTCAAGTTCACAGTTGGGTTTCGAACTTGCGAACTTATCGTCTCAAAATTTGAACTGGAGACTAGGACTACGACATAATATGTGTTCAAAAAATACTTCCTTATATATATATATATATATTATTGAATTACTTGCAAAATATACCTCCTTCGCTTCCTCTGTGTATGAGAAGCACATACAATATGTAATTTGTGAGAAACTAAAATAAATTAAATACATACATAACTAAATAAGACTTATATAATATTTGAGTCTACATCTCTGTCTCGAGTAATGATATCGCATTTGAAAACGTGTTTTATTAACTAATTAAATAACCAGTACAGTATACTCGTATGTATACGTGTAAATAAATAAATAAAAATAAATTTTGCGTAAGTGAGCTGTAATGACATCTGATTCACTGGTCTGGTATGGTCTCCATTACAAACACATTTCAATTATTTATATAATATATCCTCACGCCTTTCCACTAGGGTCCCCGAAGGGGTATGCAGTAATATAAGGTAATACCCACACACCCACTTTCCGCCAGAGGTATATTAGGTGCCAACGTGACAGATGACGAGTCCATCGCCGTTACTCAAGCACGACTAAACCTTTCAGGGCCGGATCTAGGGGGGGGCAAGCCGGGGCCTATGCCCCGGGCGGCAAGTTCAGGGGGGCGGCAAATTCACACGTCCAGGCGTTCCAGACATTACCCGGAACAAACAGACCGACAGACAAATAGAGTTTAAAAATATGTTTTGATATATGTATGTGCTAAATGCTAAATATATATACTATAAATCATCACGCTAAGTCCCTAACGGGGTAGGCAGAGAGTATAGAGCGCCAGTTCTCTCTAGACTTGCATCCCTCTTTCGCTTCGCCCACATTCATCAGTCTCTTCATACATGCTCGTCGGTTTCGAGTACTCTTGACGATCCCGTCCTTGAGCGTCTGATCGATTTGATCGAGGTAGTTGGACCGTGGTCTTCCTCTGCCTCTTCTTGCACACCCTTTTGCTTGCATATCTGTTTCGTCAATCTTTCTTCACTCATCCATTCTATATGTCCAAACCAACGTAACATGCTTTTCTTCATCTTTACAATCACACCCTCATTCACTCCAGTTGATTTGCGGACTAATTGCGGATTCGATCTAAAATCGTGACCACGCACATTTTTCGAAGAGACTGCATATCAACTGCTGCCAGGATTTGCCGCCATACAATAAAGTAGGCACCAATATCGCATTGTGGAACTCGGGTATTCTTGCTGAGACTGTTGCTGCCCATCAACGCCGACACGGCGACAAGGAATGGGGCCACATTCACCTTATTACCGGCAGTTATCCTTCTTTCAATATCTTTTTCATACTTTTCATCTCATGTGAACATGCTTCCTAGGTATACAAATTCACTAGGTCACTTGTTCATCTCTTTCGAATGCCAGAGCCTTAGTATTGCCAGCGTTTAGGCGCAGCCGCTTCTTTCTTCCACATTCTTCTTTCATTATGGTAACTAGTGACTGCAGTTCGCCCTCTGATGACTCCAGTAAAACTGCGCCATCGGCGTATAGTAGGCAGTTGACCACTAAGTTTCCCATTTTCACTCCACTCACTCCATATCCAAGCAACACGTCCCAGAGTTCCTTTCGTACGACTATCAAATGCCTTCTCTAAGTCGACGAAAGTGCAGAAAAACTTTTGGTTATTATCCAAAAACTTTTCCGCGATTCGAGAAGGTTTGATCCATATATCCTCTTCTTGGTCTAAATCCACCTTGGGATTCACAGAGAAACCTATCTGATCGCTCTTGCATTCTGATCGTCAGGATCTTCGTGTACACTTTGTAGCTAAGCTGACCAGGCTGATAGCTCTATAGTTTGAGCAGTCTAATCGTGATCCCTTTCCTTTATAGAAAGGCACAATGACTGCTCGCCTCCAGTCGTCCGGAACATCACCCATTTCCCAGCACAGGTTACATAGCAAGTAGATGACGTCTCAGACCGCTGGTCCACCGTACTTGATCATCTCAGCTGTCATCTCATCCTCTTACAATCTCTCCCATACTTATTTTATCCGCTAAAGGATCCTCGCTAGATTCTGTTGGAGGCAGATCTATGAGTAGATCAGCGGCATCATCATCATACATATCTTTGTAAAATTCACTCCATCGCCTGAGGACGTCTGTTTTGTCTGTCAGTATGTCATTGTCCTTAGAAAGAATCACATTCATCCTGCTACTAGCTGTGACACAACTTCTGGACTTCTTAACTCCCCCCAAAAAAGTTTGCGTTGTCCTTGAAATTGTGTGCCAGTTTTTCGTCTACATTCATTAGAAACCTTTCACGCTCCTGTGCTATTATTTCTATCGTGCGAATTTTTAGCAATCGATATCTTTCTTTCGACTTTCATACTTTCACTTGAGCTGGACATAGCTAAATTGTCTTGCCTTGCATCCTTCTTCTTTTTAACTTCTTCTTTACTTCATCATCCCACCACCCATCGCAACTTTTGGTTGTCCGCCCTTTCGAAATGCCACAAACCTCTTTCGCGGTGCATAACATGCTGGACTTAAGGAACTGCCAGCAAACATCGACACTCTTAAACACATCTGTCGACGGACAGGCTAGCTGTTCAGATACTCTTTCTTGATATCTGTCTCTAATAGCCTCTTGAAGCCTGCGATGCGGTCTGCGACTGCAGAATGCATTTAGTAAAACGCGGTTTTTTAAATATGTAAACAGACACTGTTAAAACACACTAAAGGTAAAAAAAATGCTAGTGCGCGGGGGCGGCATTTTTTAGTTTTTGCCCCACCTAAAAAAAATTGAAGATCCGAGGCTGAAACCTTTGAATTGCTTCTCAGACGTATGCAGGTTTCCTCTCGATGTTTTCCCTCACCGTAAAGCTCGTGGTGTGACTAATCACTGTACTTAAGTTCAGAAAAACTCATTGGTACAGTCGGGATTCGAACTTGCGATCTTTGTGTCGCAGGCAAACTGCTTGAACGACTCGGCCACCACGGCTCTCAATCACTGTACTTAAGTTCAGAAAAACGCTAAAACGCAAGTTATCATTAGGTTGGTTGAAGCGTCTTCTTAAATCTGTATTTTTAATACCTTAAAAGGATATGAGTTATTGCCCTCTCGGTATAAAGGTGACTTTGTATTTATACAATTGCTTTGAAGTCGACAGGTTTCTTTAAGCTTGTCGAGCTGGCGTTCAAACTCCAAAGCGATTCTAACACTAAGGTCGTCGACGTCATATCAACACTAAAGCAAAAAAACTGGTTCTTGACACGAGTAGTTTGGCAGGAAATATGAAAAATATTCATCGGACAGATCCAAGCGTATAAATCCTACAATCCTAAAATATGTATTATAAATGCGAACGTTTGCGAGGATATTTAATCCTATTTCAAGCAATAAATTCTGAACACAATTGGATGAAATTTGGCACGGAGATAGATTATTACCTGAATTTAAAGATAGGATTTACTAAATAAGAAATATGTATGAATTTTTAAGCCATTGCACAGATTCTATCGCGGGCCTTGAGCGTGGAGACCGAATCCAGAAATCCCGTAACGAAAATAACCTAACACCTACAAAATTTAAACACATTCGAATATAGAACAGTTCCAAATTCAAAATTGCCGGGAAATATGGTAACGACGGAACTTAAAAAGCATGCCTAGTACGTAAGCAGTTGTTTGTGAGAAAGTATAAAGGTGTAATGCATAAGTTGATAAAAAATGCTAATAGCTTTACCGCGGCAGTCCCAGAGTGCCACACGTTATTTTTATTATATATTTTATAATTTTTATGTAAATTTGCTATATAATTCACAAATAATTATAAACTAATAGTAAATAAACCCTGGGACAGCATGCATGCATGTGTTTTCCACTGAACTCCTAAACAGCTAGACCGATTTTAATGAAATATTCTGTGTGTCATCGAGAATAGTTTAGATTCACAATTGGACCGACGACGGACGATAGGTGGCGCTGTGATCGTTTTTTGAGATTTTTTTTTTCCAAGTGAAGCTGGGCGGGCAGCTAGTATTTATGTATATGTATATCCATCGTTATTAAATATTACAGGGCACAATATAAACATTACATATAAATTCAGTTACACCTAGATCTAAAAGCAAATGCTTTTCTAGAGATACTTAACCAATTATATTTTGTGAGAGCGAAGAAACCGCTTACCGCAATGAATGCTTGGGTAACGGCGATGGACTCGCCATCTGTCACGTTGGCACTTAAAATATATCTGGCAAAAACCGGGTGTGTGGTACTACCCATGTGGGTTAATATTTATATGAATAACATATAACTAGAAATCCATTCAAAAGACGTTCAGTACTTCTAGATGGTCGACCATCCTACGAGCAAAAATTAAAAGAGGAAACTTACGCGAGGCGAGTTAGGTGTCATTACGGGCTCGTAGTAAGAGTAATCGAAGTAAGCTCGTATATAAGTATACATGGATTGAATGTTATTATTCCAGCAGAATGAGTAATGTATTGTATGGAGTATTTGTGATACAATAATTATTGTAATGACCAGGGTTGCGTAACCAAAAGTGTATCACGCTGCCATTACAGAACGCGAAAGTTTGTGTATCTGTATCTTGTTTTTACTTCACGCTGAAAGGACTGTACAGATTTTGACGAAATAAAGTGTGAGCGCATTAGGGCGCAATTGTTCTAGTTAGAACCGGCCTAGGTTTAGTCAGGAGGCAAGCACGTTGACGCGGTCGTATGCCTACCAACATCAAGCAACGCAAGAGAGTGCAGGGCGAAGTAGTATACACATTAGTGCAGGGCGAAGTAGTATACACATTAGTGCAGGGCGAAGTAGTATAAACATATAGTGCAGGGTGCAGTAGTATACACATTAGTGCAGGGCGAAGTAGTATACACATTAGTGCAGGGCGAAGTAGTATAAACATATAGTGCAGGGTGCAGTAGTATATAATTTTAGTATAGGGCTTAGTAGTACCTACAGGTGGTACAGGGCGCAGATAATAGTGATAATACTTGGCAACAATACCTAGTTTAGTGAAACTGAACAAGTCCCAAAACTAATCAAAGCCTATACAATATATATCCATAAATATTCGGATATTCAATACCTCTTGCTGGTGTTTTGCAATCACAATTCAATAATGTTTTAGCAATCAATGTACTTATGTGAAAAAAAAACGGTATTTCTTTCCTATACCTAAACCCGATTGGCAAACAAGTTTCCAATACGAATCCCACTAATGATATTTCACATAAAAAAACGGTAGGTTCTTTTTTATGCTAATCTCAGCCATATACATAAGGAAGAATAAAAATGAGACGTGATGGCCGAGAGGTTAGAGTAGCCACCTGCTACGAAATGATTACAAGTTCGAATGCTGACTGTACCAATGAGTTTTTCTGAACATTATGCAGTGATTAATCACACCACGAGCTTTACGGTGAAGCAAACCATGGAGAGGAAACCAACAAACGTCTGAGAACAAAATTCAAAGACGTATATATATAGTCGTGTTTGAGTCACATCGATGGACTCTCCATCTGTCACGATGGCACCGATATATATATATCGGTATCGATACATATATATATATATATATATATATATATCTCTGGCCAAAAGGGCGTATGTCACACACCTTCGGGGACCCTTTTAGAAAAGCTTGAAGGCATAAATTAAAAAAAAACATGGGCAGCGACATGCCTTGTTTTTAAAGACAGGTATAAAATGTTTTGTAAACTTGGTAATGTGGTCGGACGAGGCAGACGCATATGTTCATGTGTGATCTTAACACAATGAAAGCTATAAAAACAGTTATAATGTTTTTATATAAGCAACTTATACAGAGAACCTTACGTTGAGTTGCCTTATTGAGTGCGAAAGGGACAGATGTATACAAGACGTTCTAACGCACTGATAGAAGTAAATACTAGAACAGTGACCCTTAGACCCTTAGAGATAGGGACCCTTTTGGTACGGGGATGGTAATACTACTCCATCAAAGGAAAACTTCAAAACAATTTAAAAAAATGTTATGGCTACTATTAATTAACTTTGTCATAAAAGGCTATAATATCATAATAATTATTAAGTATTCATTCAAATGACATAGTGTAAAAAGTAATTATAATCTACATTTAATGCTCAAGACTACATAATCTTGATAATGCTAAAAATGAATGCAAAAACTTTAATTATAATACTATTTTTATTTAAAAAAATGGTTAATGTGAGTCAACCGTAGGAGATAGATAATTCCGTGGGATTTTTTAAAAATTAATTATTTTGATTAAGCTCTTAAAGGTTATACGGAAATCATAAAAATAATTTTGAGAACTAAATTACGAAATGTTGATCTTTTTTATTTACACAAAGACTTACTTAAAATTGAGTAGTTGTTTTGACGTTTATCGCATACCCTGACTGTGACGTGTTTGTGGACGGACGGAAGGCCATATTGATGGCATGTTCCAGACATGCCAGTATTGGGAGATAAGTGTATGAATGATGTTCTTACTTATTATTGCTAGCTTACTAATTAGTGTAATTGGTTTATAGCCGTACTAATCTATACTAATATTATAAAGAGGAAAGATTAGTATGTAAGTATGTTTGTAAGGAATTGGCTCAAAAAGTACTGGACCGATCTTAAAAATTCTTTCACCATTTGAATGCTACATTATCACTGATTAATATAATCTATTTTAATTCAATTTTTAATGTAATTCTTAAACTTAAAAAAAAAATAATTAAATAATATTTGAATTTTTTTAAATTTAATTAAATTTAAAACAAAGCAAAAGTGTGTGTAAGAAGAGGCAGAGGAAGGCCACGTTCCAACTACCTGGATCAAATAGATCGGACTCTCAAGGACGGTAACGTTAAGAGTACTAGAAACCGACGAGCATGTATGAAAAGACTAATGAATGTGGACGAGGCGAAGGAGGTATGTCTAGAGAGAACTGGCGCTCTATACTCTCTGCTTACCCCGCTAGGGACTTGGCGTGATGATATGTATGTATGTATGTATTTTAATTCCAAGAAAATAAAATTATGCCAAAATGTTTCAAAAATAAATGTCCATCCGTGCGAAGCCGGGACGGGCCGCTACTTATGTATAAAATAAATAACAAACACAGCAACTGTACTGTTTTATAAAAATATCGCACTTGTTAGACCGCGAATCATCATTGGTAAAATTCCACTATTACTATGCGCATCAGTAATACATTGTATGTATGTCTATATCAAGTCTAACAAGGTTCAACGACAACATAAGCTAAGTTGTTAATGTTTCCACCATCAATGTCAGGTCACGGCAGGCACAGACCTAACCTTAACAACACACCATCAATGCAATGTCAACTTTATCCACAGGAGATCACAAGTCAAAATCGTAAATCTTGAGTAAAGCATAACTGTACCGAGGTTTCTTTATATACATTTGCATTTCGTCAATAACTGTTTGACAACACAATGGTAATTGATCAGAAAAAGTTGAAATCAAACATTCGTTGGTTGAACAAACCGTACATGGCTAACATTAAATTGTACAAGCCACTTCTTTTAAGATTAAACTAAATCAGTATCCACAAGGACCAAGGGCCCCCGAAATAAAAGGAACCGGAATAACCAAGTATTTTTTTTACCTTATATACAAATATGACAGAAGGCTCGTCCTTCGTCCCTACTCAACTATAGATACGTATTTGAGTTTCTTCTCAAACATATAGATATTTTCCTACGCCGTTAAGCTAGCCTGATAAATCTACTGAACTTAAGTTCAGAGAAAACTCATTGCTAGAGACCGCCGAGATCCGAACCTGCATACTACGTGGCGATTACTTAAACTACCTCTCCATATACATATGCCAATAGGTATTTGACAGTAAAATATCAGGTAATGCAACAAAATTAAGGAAACGTCAAATTGGAAGAAAGTTCTTATAGTCCATTGAAAAGTTACATTTGGGGTTGCGTTTCTTAGAGGACGCAATTTTATTTTTTTGATGTGTAGGGGGGGTAACTGTAAAGCTAAAATCAAGTTTGTGGGGTCGCCACCCTTGTCCCACGGCCGCCATCTTGAAAATAGGGGTTGAAACGGTTTTTACGATATATCTCTTAAACTATTTATCTGATAAAAAAAATTTGTTAACGTTTTTTGTTGCTAATTAAATTCTCTATAACTTTGGTCCAGTAATTTTTTGTCGTAAAACTATAAATAAAAAAGTTATAAGTGAAAATGTTCAGAAATTCGAGAAAAAAATTTATATTTTTCGATATAACTTTTTTTTTTATCATTTTACGAAAAAACAATATCAGACCATTTTTGTAGATCGTTTTTTAAGGAACAACTTTTATAAGCAACATTTTTTCATTAAGTCAATAGCTAAGGTTTTACAGCGCTCCGAAGTGAGTACTATTTTTCAGTACTCTTAACTATACATATTTTATACATGGGTACTAATAATGTGTCATCAGTTATTTATTTATTTTTTTTATTTTGTTATTATAATTCTTTTAATTAGTAATTTTGCAATGTTATTAATAATTAATTATTGACTCTTTTCCACTCCATTACAGAATTTTACAATTATTGATTTTTAAAATAATTTTAAATGTGACGGCCGTTACCGAGAATGCTGTCCAGGTAGAAAATACCCAAGCGACTATTAGGGAACAAAAGAACAGCTGCTATTATTATTATCATTATTTCTAACCTCTCTTACTGTACGAATAGCTGAGAATATTGTGTTGAAGTTGTCGTTCAACTTATATCTTTTAGTTGTGCTACATATTTCTCTACGTGAGGATGTATTTTATTCTGTTTTTAATTGTGAAGACGATTTCGAATGATTTTAGACTCGATTTTAACTGCAGTGAAAACTATTCTTTTTTTATTAGCATTTAGACTTTTTAAGCGTGCTTTTTCTATTATTCCATCATGAGTGATTGTTTTATTTGTAAAAAACCTTTAGGTGGAAATAAAATAAGAACTGTGAAGGCAAAAGGTGTAAAAACTTTACTAGACCGAGCTGTAGCAAAAAATGATGAGGTTAATGAACAATTTTTACGAACTGTTTCGGAAGTTACTGTACATATTGCGTGTTATTGTTATTACGTGGACAATCGAACTGATAATGTTGTTCGTCGTCGCAGCAGCAGCTCCAGTAGTTTATCTTCAGTTTCAGAAGCTCCAGAGCCAGACTTTGATTTTGTGAACAATTGCTTCATCTGTGCCAAAGCGGTTCAGGATCCAAGTAATTCGCGTACAAACCGACAATCGCGGGTTTGTGTTGTACGTAATGAGAGTACAAAAACAAGTATTATGGAGCTTATAAACAGACGTTCTGATGACGTTGCAATGGACATTACTAATCGCATAGCTAATATTCCCAGCTTAGTGGACGTTGGAGCAAAGTATCATAACAACTGCAGCAAGCAATTGTATTCCAAAAAATGGTCGGTCACAAATAGAAAGGATGAACGAAAAAATAATATTGACGCAGCAATGACGGATGTTTTTGCTTACTTGCATGATAATAGTGAAGAGTGTCAATTCTTCATGACGGATTTAATGAAATCGATTACAGGAGAGTACATTCCCCAGAAGCGTACAATCATTGAACGATTGAAAGCAAAGTACAAAGAGTACTGAAAAATAGTACTCACTTCGGAGCGCTGTAAAACCTTAGCTATTGACTTAATGAAAAAATGTTGCTTATAAAAGTTGTTCCTTAAAAAACGATCTACAAAAATGGTCTGATATTGTTTTTTCGTAAAATGATAAAAAAAAAAGTTATATCGAAAAATATAAATTTTTTCTCGAATTTCTGAACATTTTCACTTATAACTTTTTTATTTATAGTTTTACGACAAAAAATTACTGGACCAAAGTTATAGAGAATTTAATTAGCAACAAAAAACGTTAACAAATTTTTTTTATCAGATAAATAGTTTAAGAGATATATCGTAAAAACCGTTTCAACCCCTATTTTCAAGATGGCGGCCGTGGGACAAGGGTGGCGACCCCACAAACTTGATTTTAGCTTTACAGTTACCCCCCCTACACATCAAAAAAATAAAATTGCGTCCTCTAAGAAACGCAAGGTGAGGCCTAAAAAATGTAACATTTCAATGGACTATTAATTCTGAACAAATTATACTTTGGACGCTACAGATGACGACCTCTATGGTTTATTTCAACGTTATACATATGTACTTTAATAGCAATATGAGCAAATTTTATAAACTCCTATAAATTAAAATAAAAAAAAGCTCAAGGACGGGTACGTCAAGAGTACTCGAAACTGAATGTAGACGAAGCGAAAGCGATATGTAAGTCTAGAGAGAACTGGCGCTCTATAATCTCTGCCTACCCCGTCAGGGACTCGGCGTGATGATAAGTGAGTGTGTGAATTAAAAAAATATATGCATGTCAAAAATGTGTGGGACATACAAAAGTTCAAAAATGCAGGAACTTGCGTATGAAAGTATACCAAACATCACAAAGCGACAGGTCAGCTCAAAACAATGACGACACTGATTCGAGTAGAACGGACGAAATTCCATATCTCATCATTAAGTTGTTAAACAATCATAATGACTACGTTCCAGTCCAAATCTACGGACGTGGTAGCATAAACACAAAATATGTACTAGTCGTAATCGGACGGATGACCCAGTTCGGGCGTGATAGCGATAGCTCCGGTTACACATAGTGGCAATAATGGTTCATATGAATAGATGTATATATATCCTCACGCCTTGTCCCCGAAGGGGTAGGTAGAGGCAAAATCTTTCATTCAACGTAAAGGACACATGGGACACTTACTGAACGTCACATACTAAATAAAAAAACTAAATTGACCACCGTTTCCAAGAAAAGAAAACTGTCAGAAGAAACGGCGAACAAACTCCACGATTATCTTTTTTAACATTTGTTCCCTTTAACGGAGAGATTCGCAAATCAATTGGCGTGAATGAGGGCGTGATTGTAAAGATGAAGAAAGGCATGTTACGTTGGTTTGGACACATAGAAAGGATGAGTGAAGAAAGATTGACGAAACAGATATACAAAGCAAAAGTGTGTGCAAGAAGAGGCAGACGAAGGCCACGTTCCAACTACCTGGATCAAATAGATCAGACTCTCAAGGTCGGGAACGTTAAGAGTACACGAAACCGACGAGCATGTATGAAGAGACTGATGAATGTGGACGAAGCGGAAGAGGTATGTAAGTCTAGAGAGAACTGGCGCTCTATACTCTCTGCCTACCCCGTTAGGGACTTGGCGTGATGATATGTATGTATGTATAACGGAGGGATAGAAAAAGATTTAACTTATTGAGAATTCATTGCCATGCTGGCCATAATCAAATCATATACATATATATATAATATATCCTCACGCCTTCCCACAAGGGTCCCCGAAGGGGTAGGCAGACGTGTATAGGTAATACCCACACACCACTTTCCGCCAGAGGTATATTAGGTGCTAACGTGACAGATGGCGAGTCCATCGCCGTTACTCAAGCACGACTATACATACGCCTTTGAATTTCTTCTCAGACGTATGCAGGTTTCCTCTCGATGTTTTCCTTCACCGTAAAGCTCGTGGTGTGACTAATCACTGTACTTAAGTTCAGAAAAACTCATTGGTACAGGCGGGATTCGAACCTGCGACCTTTGCGTCGCAGGCAACTGCTCGAACCACTCGGCCACCACGGCTATTACATATATATAATATCATCAATATATGTTTAATGACTGTTTTTGTTTTGAATAAGTGTTTATCTTCATGGAAAAGCGTGTTATTATTACTTCAGCCTTTGAGCCGCAGCGTCGCCGTGTCATAATATCCGGCTGGCGATATCAAGACGTACATCAACAGCACAGGGTCGATTATTAAGTAGCGGTGAAACGTCAACTCGACATTCTGATATTGCAGCAACGAGCTGTAGTACGTACTAACGAGTGTAGTGTGTGCACTCAATTATGTACTTAGTGACTTATACAATAACGTATTAAGTTGCAAGAACTAGCTAATCGAAATTGTCCTGTTTAGTGCATATAGTTTAAGCTGAACACGACTATTTCAAAACGTATGTCAATATTTCGCTTCGCCCTAGCTTACGTTCGAAACTTTCACTGGAAATTACGAGAACATGAAAGTTAGACCAAGGTTGTATTATAGCGAATAGTGCCAAAGTTAAAGTCGTAAGTGAGTACCCATAAGATGCTCTGGGAGAGGTGATCACGGTAAGAACACATAATTTGACCGACGATCCTTGAAAGAAGTTCCACTTACATACATTTTAATATTACATTAGGAGCCTAGAAGAGCCCCGTGTTTTCACCTACATAAAATGTGATCTCATCGTTATATGATCGTAGTTTAATTAAAAGCGTGAAAAGGGTACTAAAATCCTCACAAACTTTAACATAATATTTCTGCCACGTTTACTTCGCATTTCTTCCGCACTGCGCCTGCGCAGCATACAATGCGCCACAAGTATGCCTTTCACGTGTCACGTTACAGATCTACAGCATTACTAGGTTCCAGAAGCTCACCACCTTTTTAAAAGGGCTCGCGTCATCTAATTGAAGCCTCAAGAGGCGAGCGAACTTGACCATATCTCGGCCAGAGAATTGCTACCCAGCATGGCAATGCTGCTAGTGATCTTGGCTTCATTTCCGCGGAATAGCAATTTGATTCAAACATTAATCAGTAGATGTTGGTTTCACAATTGTTTTATTGTAAATATTATTGCTTGTTGTTGTTGTAGATAAAATGAATGAGTACTTAATAAATAAATATGAAATCATATATAAAATATTGAATCTACGTTTCAGAGACAGATAGCATATTATGTTCATTATAACAAATGCGAAAATTAGGTATGTTACAATTGCTCAAAAATGCAATTAAGTCGTCAGTCTTTCGGAATCTTTCTTTTTCTTTCCGAAGCTGTTCTAGTGCCTAGGATCCATTAAAATCTTCACTTTAGTTTAACTACCCAGTTTTCTAACACAACCGGAGCATTCAAGTTTCCTTCAAATTTGGAGTTTCATTCATTGAGTTGCATATTTAAATCTGCGTCCTCACAAAATGACATTTCACTTCAACTACTAATGTCGCAAATGCCGAGTGACACAGTTTGAGCGCAGGCGCACAAATTGCATAAACACTTTATCTTGTGAGCAAAGTGCTAACAGAAGCGCGTAAGTAATAAGTAGCTGATAACATTGGGAGAAGCCGTGGTGGCCGAGTGGTTCGAGCAGTTGCCTGCGACACAAAGATCACAAGTTCGAATCCCGACTGTACCAATGAGTTTTTCTGAACTTAAGTACAGTGATAAGTCACACCACGAGCTTTCCGGTGAAGGAAAACATTGAGAGGAAACCTGCATACGTCTGAGAAGAAATTCAAAGGCGTAAGTATAGACGCGCTTGAGTAACAGCGATGGACTCGCCATCTGTCACGTTGGCACTTAATATACCTCTGGCGGAAAGTGGGTGTGTGGGTATTACTTATACACCTCTGCCTACCCCTTCGGGGACCCTTATATATATAACAATTGGGAATATTAATAAAAGTTGAAGACATCATGATCATCGTCGTCTTTGTGTCCTAAGAAGACTATGAACTATTGGAAACACACGAATGCGAATAAATTTTATTTTTATTTTATTTTATTTTAAAATTGTTGCAATTGCACAATGTGAATTTGATATATTGTTTTATTGATAAAAAGGCAAAGCAATGCGAAGTGATTTGAAACTCACTCATACAAACACCCAAAATCTTAGCTTAATCCGGAAATTAAAAATCTTTCTTTAACATTAAAAGAAAATTTTCAAAGAACCATACCAACAGACGTGATTGAAACGGGTGACGGACTCGCCATCTGTCACGTTAGCACTTAAATGTGTGTCCGACGAAAATAAGGTATTGTTACACCTTTGCCTATCCCTTTAGGACCCTTGCGGGAAGACTTGGGAGGATTATATGATGTTAGTTTTATATTTACAGGACCAAATTTTCTATATACGACAAAATTATACATACACAAAAATGCCTTGAAAAATCTGATAAATTACAACTTAATAAATAATTAGGAAAAATTAAATATCATTAATATCTAGCCAAACTCAATATGACACAACAATAACGGATAGGTGAAAATCAAATTAGTATTTTTGGTATTTCAAGACGTGTTCTTTTTAAGATTGCTTAAACGACGTGCATTACTCTCTGATAGTCTTAGATTAAGATTACACGTCTCCTCTTCTCTTATTACCGAACCGATACACGATTAAGAATGTATCACGAATCCACAATGTACAAACAAACAGTGGACTTACTTGTAGCCAGTGAGAATGTTGAGCAACGTAGATTTTCCGGCACCGGACGGACCCATGATCGCTGTCAGTTCCCCGGACCGCAGGCGGCCGGAGACTGACTTCAAGATTATCTTCTCATCTGGAAAAAGAAAGTCGATTGAGTACCCATGAAATAAAACCATCCTAAGCCTTCTTCTCAAAAGGTCCGCAGAAAAGGAAAACGTTTGAACATTTTAAAACACAATACACCTCTCACTGAACGATTTTACATTTTATAAATAATATATCCTCACGCCTTCCAACAAGGGTCCCCGAAGGGGTAGGCAGAGATGTATAGGTAATACCCACACACCCACTTTCCGCCAGAGGAATATTAGGTGCCAACGTGACAGATGGCGAGTCCATCGCCGTTACTCAAGCACGACTATACATACGCCTTTGAATTTCTTCTCAGACGTATGCAGGTTTCCTCTCGATGTTTTCCCTCACCGTAAAGCTCGTGGTGTGACTAATCACTGTACTTAAGTTCAGAAAAAACTCATTGGTACAGTCGGGATTCGAACTTGCGACCTTTGCGTCGCAGGCAACTGCTCGAACCACTCGGCCACCACGGCTTTTGCATGTGTATTTGACTGAACTCCTCTTGTCTAGACTGATTTTGAATACGGAATATTGTGTGTGTGGAATCGAGCGAGAATGGTTTTGATTCTCAATTGGACTCGATAGGCGGCGCTGCGATCGCGTTCCACAAACTTCATTTCATTTCTCAATATTTCACACAAGCGAAGCTCGGCGGGACCGTTGATATATTCATACCTAGTTATTGTCTAAATAAAAAAATTATAAAGCAATAGAGTGCAATATTGTGGTCGCTGCTACTTTATCTAGAGGCCACTGAACTGAATGTGATAAATATATCAGGCGATACCTTGAAGTCCGTACGACTTGGAATAGCAAAATAAATATTAAAATCTCAATGTATACAAAAATAAACTTATATAAAACACGCTCGACTGATATGATAATTATATATATCCTTGATGTAAACGTATGCATTATGCCCCGTTTCACCCACGTTAAATTTGATTCTAACATATTTATATTTTTTTTCGCGGATTCCCACAAGGGTCCCCGAAGGGATATGCAAAGATGTGTAGGTAACACTACACACCCATTTTCTGCCAGAGATATAATATTATAGGTACCAAGCTGACATATGGTGAGTCCATCGCCGTTACTCCAGCACGGCTATACTTACCTACGTCTTTGAATTTCTTCTTAAACGTATGTGGGGTTCCTCTCGGTGTTTTCCTTCACCGCAAAGCTCGTGGTGTGACTAAACACTGTACTTAAGTTCAGAAAAACTCATTGGTACAGTCGGGATTCGAACTATGTATATGATTTCTGCTTTGCTATGGGTACCTACTATGGCAATATATAAAATATTTGTACATACAGTTTATTATGTCGTTAACAAGATCTCCAAAGAAATATAGCTATTTCCGTTGTCTTTGCTATAACGTAATAATAGAACTTACGAAATTACAGTGCTCTGCCTATCAGCAATACATTGTTAAGTGGATTTCATCAGCGATGTTTGCAATCTTCAAAGTATCAGGGAGCCGTGACGTGCTTTAGCCAAGATTAATCAAGACTTAGAAAGGGACAGATGTATATGACGTATGTATGATTGTCTCTTTCGAACTCTGACCAATGATACACTATGGTACATGATAACTATTTACATCTCGCGGTATTATTCTCGAAAGGGAGGAACACCGCTTCAGTAATTTCTATTATTACTGAAACTTCTAACTGAAAGTTATAAAATAATGCTGAAATGTAAGCTACACCACTACCAAGATTTGTCAGATTTTAACTTTAACTGGAAAATATCCAAAATGATATACAGAGTGTCTAGGCCAACTCCTTTTTTCCATGTATATATGAATTTTATAAGAATAGAAGAGAAAATAGGATAGGCCACTTTACACATAATAGCTTCTTTAGAAATATCTTTGGAAAAAAAATCGAGGGAAAGATAGGAAATGGAAACCAAGATTAACAGACATGGGTCAGATCAAAGAAAAAGTGTCTCTGATGACGTGTATAGGGAGGTCAAAGAGGTTGCGCTGGACAGAAGAAAATGGAAGGGACTGCATCATAGACGCCGACAAGAGCCCAGCTCTTAAATTAGTCAAAATCAAAATCTTTTTATTTCACATAGGCCCAGTTGGGCACTTATAAAACGTCGAAAAAGAAGCACGGTTCGGGTTGGTCGCTTCCATAGAGAAGAACCGGCAAGAAACTCCATGGTTACTCTTTTCAAATCATTAGGCATATACAATATTTTTTTCGTTACAGCAATAGTACCCAAGTATGGGGGAACAACGTAGGCCCTACAATAGGTCGTTGCTTACTGTACAAAGCTTACATAAAACAAGATAATTTTAACAATGTTAGCAAGATCTAAGAATCTACAAAGCCTACAATGTTCTCACATTCACAAATTAGACAAATTAAACAAGTGACACAAATATTGTCATCAGTACTGTAACTAATTTTGGTCAAGATATGGAATAAATTAAAATAAAAAAAAAAAAAAAAAGTGATGATTATATACATTTTTAGGCAAGTGAAACCGCTAGACAGAGCTATTAAAAAAAAACACGAGAATACACAGATACCATAATCCGTGACGGAACATTAAGTTCAACAATACAGATAACATAAAAAAGAACTTTTCAAACTTTATACAACCGCATTCAAATACACAATGGTATACTGTGCAGAATGTTGTATACCTAATTTAATATACATAATAAGTCTTAATCTAACATCAGTCCTTTGTTCTCAATTCAATATATTTATTACTCATCACGGAGCAAAGTCCTCATATACTACAATGCAAGTTGTTTTAATATACATACATGAGTACATATGTATCACGCGGAGTCCCTCACGGGCAGTGAGTAAAGCGGCAGTTTTCTCTAGGCTTACATCCTCTTTCGCTTCGTGCGCATTCACTAATATATATATATATATATACCTAAGAAGGAATATTCTGGGTAGATCATGAAACATACCGATTCTCCGGCGTTTAAGTTCAGTTGAAGTCTTTGGAACTAATTACTTTAAATTAATATATCCTCACGCCTTCCCACAAGGGTCCCCGAAGGGGTAGGCAGAGGTGTATAGGTAATACCCACACACCCACTTTCCGCCAGAGGTATATTAGGTGCCAACGTGACAGATGGCGAGTCCATCGCCGTTAATTACTTTAACTTTTCTAAAAGCTTAGTAACAGACATGTCAATCACTAAGGTTAATTACTTATAAATAATACGAAATCATTTATTCGTCATACTCATTATT
>JACCPG010000771.1:0-37119 GCA_016069955.1 Drepana arcuata | reverse complement strand
TATGCAGGTTTCCTCTCGATGTTTTCCTTCACCGAAAATTCAATATTTTTAAATAACGTTATTATTAACTCAGGCTAAGTTGAAAAATTTAATCTACTAACCTGTAATCTACACACACAATGTATAAGGAAGAATAGTGGGGCGCGTCTTCGTGTATGGCATGATCTATAAGTCCGTTCAAAAATATATATGTACCAACATTGAGGCGTTGACTTCATCTTTGAACATTGTTATTTCAAACAGTAGCAAAGATCAGCAGCACTTGCTTGTTCAGATATTTTTATTGTTGTAACTTATTCATGAAATGGATAGAAGTCTTCAAGTCGCAATGAAGCTACCTTACAGTTTTCATGCTGCTTTAAAATACTTGAACTGCACTATCTTGATTCTTTGAAGTGAATCAGCCGAGATTGTTATGTGCCGCATAAAGAGGAAACGTGCAATTGACTGGACCGTGACCTATCAACTAGCCGGTGCTCATGGATGCATCAAAGAAGAAACAAATTATGATCAGTTATGACCGATGCTCCATTCGGTGACAGATATGCTTGAGAGCGTAGAAAGCCATTCTTACGTACCTAAGCTTTTATAATTAGATATGGGTGATTTTTAACATACAGAAAAGTATGCATTAAAAAAAATAAAAGTTCCGTAGTGGCCGAGTGGTTCGAGAAGTTTGCTTGCACACAAAGATCGCAGGTTTAAGTACAGTGATTAGTCACACCACGAGCTGTAAAGTGAAGAAAAACATCGATAGGAAACTTGTATACTTCTGAGAAGAAATTCAAAGGCGTATGTTTAGTCGTGCTTGAGTAACGGCGATGGACTCGCCATCTGTCACGTTGGCACTTAAAATATATCTCTGGCGGAATGTGGATGTGTACCTAAACCTCTGTCTAACCCTTCGGGGACCCTAGTCGGAAGCCGTGAGGATATTTTAACATAGTTCTGTAAAATTATCAGTTAAATACAATCGATTCTTTTCCAAAACTGAGAATAAAATCTTACGTGAGAAGGGGGAAGAATAGAGTGAATTAGCATGTGCTCTTATGAGGAGAGAGGTCAAAAATTACCCAAATGACTACATCCACAACATAGCCGTTATAATTGCAAAAGCAAACCGGAAGATTAAACCTCACATGAAATTGGAAAACGAGAGAAATGACGTGGATCTTTTAATTTCACGATTCCAATTTAAAGCCTTTATAATCGCACTTCCTCTTCCTATTTCCACCAAGCTGTCACAAAGGGCAAAGTACAGCCGTCCATCCATAAGAGGCTTAATGAGCCTGATCACCTTCTATTCGACAAGGAAAGCAACCTTACTAAACTGGCAATAAATCGAAATTTCAATACCAAGAGGAAACGAAAAGTCGCGAAAGGGGCGCTCTATAACGAGGTATTTTAAAATGCTCTTTCCATGCGGCCTCCTTCGGCATATACTTTAGATGTTCAAAACATTTAAATACTTTTCACAACTATTTTCTTTCTAGGATAAACATTATATAGTTAACCAACTGTCTAAGGAACTACGGGCGGTTTTAGATGAGATAAACAACTAGGACCCTCTTCAGTGGTCGCTTCTGCACATAGTAGTATAAGTAAATAATTAATAAATACCTTGGGACAATCACACAATCCACACAAATTGACCAAGTCCCAAATTAAGCAAAGCTTGTGTAATGGTAATTAGACAACGATATATTTACTTATATAGATAGGTATATAGTATATACATAAATACATAGAACATAACATCCAGGACTAAGGTACAAATACTCGTGTTCATTATAATATCTGCCCTCAGCGGGATTCAAACTCGCGACCTCAAGTTTCGCAGTCGGGAGCATCGCGCTGCCACCTACTCCAGGCCCACGTTATGCGACCGCCAAGCTATCAGAGTATTTATTTAAGCATGTAGGTTACACACTCTTAAAATCAAAATATGTTTATCTTATTGAACATTTTGCTAATACATAATATTTTTGTATCGTCACTTAACTTTTTTTAAATTGACTCCGCTTTTGTCTGTGAGTTCACACTCTCTTTAAGACGTAACAAGGCGTACAATATGATCAGGTTTTTGCTACTTTTAGTAAATTATTCCGAGTACAATAAACTCAAAGTAATATTAACAATAAATCTTAAAATAAATCAAATATCCTATTTACGCACTTAATCCCAGAGTTTGATACTTGGTTCAACAGTGATTGAGACTTGGTTCGGTGTAAAAAAATACTAATAATGATTCTTGATTTCAAGAAGGTTCTTTTAACAGCTTTGCTTACGTCAAACACTCACGGTCAAGATGTTGCCAGCCAACATTATTATAATCAGTGTCTATCACGAAATTCAACAGCAAATGGCGGATTTGTTGGCGAACAGATTGTAGAGATTCTCACGGCTAAAGGCGTATAACATTTTTTTACACTTCCTGTGACTGGGTGTAAAAGATATAAGTAGAATAATATATTTTTACCTATAATATAACATACTTGTATTTATTAGGAACACAAGATCTGTCACGTTAGTACCTAAAATATATCTTTGGCATAAAGTGGGTGTGTGTGTGTGGGACCCTTGTGGGAAGGCGTGAGGTTATATATAAGATTTGCAAATCAATATGGGATAATGACTGCAGTAATCAAGAACTGTGTTGCAGACATTAACACTCATCCCGAAAATCTGATCCGATCCCTCATCACACCAGAAAGATGAAATGAAATGAGTTAAATGGAGAGTCCATCTCCATTTCTTAAGCACAACTATACATACGTCTGTGAATTGCTTGTCAAACGCACGCAGGTTTGATTTCCTCACTAGATTGAGATGTATGGGACCCCAGTACATACAACAATTAGTTATTACTATGCCTTATAACAATAATACGTAAAATTCATAAATTTTTCAGTGTTTGAATAATCGTGTTGGATACCTTAATCCGTGATAAGAACAGGTAGTTGTTATCGGTATTGTTGCACGACATATTTCCATTGCTAAATAGCTTCGGATTGCACAGGAATCTCGCGGATACTAGATATCATATCAATTCATTGTGACATCTAATGTATATTTTATATTAGATTGATAACTGTTTTTATGGCAGATACATTACTGTTGGTAAAATCCGTGGTGACTGCAACGCAAAGATCGAATTCCACCCGTACTTATAAGCTTTTCTGAACTTCAGTACTTAAGTGATTGGTCACACCACGTACTTTACGGTGAAGGAATACATCGAGAGGAAACCTGCATACGTCTGAGAGATTCAAAGGCACGAATATACATACATAGTCGTGCTTGAGTAACGGCGATGTACTCGCCATCTGTCACCAGAGATATATGCCAAATATATACCTCTGGTGGAATGTGGATATGTGGGTACTACCTATACACCTCTGCCTATCCCTTGGGGACCCTTGTGGGAAGGCGTGAGAATATATTTTACTAGCTGACCCGCCCAGCTTCGCCCGGCTGAAAAAGTAGACTTCCTGAAACACGATTGCAGCACCACCTATCGGGTCCAATTATGATGTAAGCGATCAATCTTTTAAGTTGGATCAAACTGCACACGGTTCCAAATTTGATTGAAATCTGTTAAGTAATTTAGGAGCCAAACAACGAGACACGTAATTTATATATATATTAAGATTATTATTTTTATTATATATATATATATATAGTGTACTACCAAAGGGAGCGAATTATATTATTATAGACAGTCAAAGGGGCAGAGACAAAAGAGTTATTAATTATTACATGTAATGTCAAGTCATCTACCATCATTAGCGCAAGACTCAATTGATGCCTAGATGAACGCCTACAACGCTTGCTAGCTATTTCATTAATTAACACAGTGGACCAACCTACTGCATGTCCTGCGTTTAATAATATATGCATTTAGCATACGTGGACGCACATACCGTGCAGTGGAAGTGTCTTTGTCCAAGAAAATTGCGAAAAGAAAAAGCATTGGAACTGTCGGAATTCGAACTCGCGATCACGAGCAGGCAACTACTCGAACCACTCGGCCACCACGGCTTAAAATATTTTATTCAACGTAATAGATATTTAAGCATAAATAAGTAACCCTATAGTTTGTGTCAAAGGCTAATAACTAATTTGCTGTGACATCAATGACGTAGGATAAGGCAATAAACAGTGATTGATATTTAAATGCATTCATTTATCATCACTGAACCGACCTCCTTTCAGGGTAGCTCTGGCGTTTCATCACGTTCAGATGAACCTGTGGGTGATGGCCATATTAAGAGCATTCTTGTCTCACTATTGAACACATACATAATAATCATGTAGTCAGCATCTCAACTCCCTCACAAGGTTCAAAACTCTTTTTCATCATTCACATTTATCACTCACTTCACACATGCTCACCGATTACGAATAGCTTCCAACTCTGACCTTTTTGTTTGTACGTTGGTTTTCACACAATTAATAAAAACGGCAATGAACTCGCCGTCTGTCACGTTGGTAGGTACCCTACATCTTAATATATATAAATTACGTGTCACGTTGTTTGTCCGCGATGGACTTAACCGATTTTAATCAAATTTGCACACAATGTGCAGTTTGATCCAACTTGAAAGATAGGATAGCTTACATCACAATTGGACCCGATAGGTGCCGCTACGAACGTGTTTCAGGAAATTTTACTGTTTCACCTGGGCAAAGCTGGGTGGGAAAGCTAGTATCCTTATATTATAAACGTGAATGTAAGTTTGTTTGTTACGCTTTCACGTAAAAACTCCTTAACCGATCATTATAAAACTTTGTACTCATATTCTTGGACGTATTAGAAGTAACATAGGATACTTTTTATTGAAAAAAAAATCATTTTTACGAGAGATAAAAAAGCCACACCGACGAAGTCGCGGGCACAGCTAGTAGGTATATAATTCGTGAAAAGAGGGGTTACAGAGTTCTACATTAAAGCTATATTATTTTCTAATTTATGTACGATGGACCCCAAGGTATTGTTCAAATACATTCCGGGTAAACAAATGTAGCTAATTAACTTTACCCTTTGCTAGGAACAAGCAATACTTAAGATAATTATAACAAGCATATTGTGAACACTGATGTCTTTATATGTATGTAAGTACATAGTACATACACTGTAGATAAAGACCCTACAAGCCTATACCTATTGAAATGATGGCCATGCATGCTAATAAAAATAATTAGTTTACGTTTTATAATATAACATATCCTCACGCCTTCCCACAAGGGTCACCGAAGGGGTAGGCAGAGGTGTATAGGTAATACCCACACACCCACTTTCCGCCAGAGGTATATTAGGTGCCAACGTGACAGATGGCGAGTCCATCGCCGTTACTCAAGCACGACTATACAAATACATACGCCTTTGAATTTCTTCTCGATGTTTTCCTTCACCGTAAAGCTCGTGGTGTGACTAATCACTGTACTTAAATTCAGAAAAAACTCATGGGTACAGTCGGGATTCGAACTTCCTCGAAGTTTACGTTTTATGACAACTTTAAACGCTACAGAAGGTAATTCAATTATTTTCTGATATAGCTTTTTAATAAAGCGTACCTATACCTTGTAGACTTTTGTTAGTCTTAGTTCAAAAATCAAAATATTTTTATTTCACATAGGTGGGCACTTATAAAACGCCGAAAAAGCTGCACGGTTCGGGTTGGTCGTTTCCATGGAGAAGAACCGGCAAGAAACTCCATGGTTACTCTTTACGAATAAACTAACTAACTTAACTGGTTAGTTAGTTTATTAGTTACTTAGTAGAGTTGTTAGTTTTGTGTCCACCGACATGGTACATGGAGTTTATATTTGATGTGTGTACTCAACGTATGCAAGTCTTCTAACATACGTCTAACACATTTTGGTCGATATGGTCCAGTCAGTACATACTTGCTTTACCCAGCCGTTCTCTGCTTACGGCCAAACTAAAATAGTTTAAATTCAACATTATATGCAAAAACAAGGAAATGAATAAACAAGGACATTTATTCAATTATGCATACCTTAAAATACCTATTTATATAAGTGTAATATTTAAAATGTGCGAAAATATACACTTGTGTTGTGTGTTCATTTCATTGTCATTCTTGTGACTACATCCTCTTTGAATATGGGGATAATTTATTGTTCTGTCCAAATTCTGTCTATTGTACCACATAGTATCAAACCTAACAATTATTTGACGTACTAGAAAAATATATCTTTATATCTAGACGTTCCGATCATTGAGTGTTCGATCTACTTCATGTACGTAGTTCGTATGCGTTGTTCTTCAAAGGTTATGAAATATATTCAAGCTGTTATCAACGAGCTTGGGAGATTTTAAGCTGGCTCGTGTACGCTTTTTTTTATACCACTACGGTGGTAAACAAGCATGCGGCCCGCCTGGTGGTGGCGATGGTAAGCGGTTACCATCGAAGCGCGCGCTCGTCTTTCGCGCTATAGTATAATAATTGTTTTGAACGAATATATAAATAATTATCTCAAGAGACTGGCCGCTATTTCAAATACCTACAGCAAATATTCCATAAACTGCCTCTTTGTTGAATTTTAAAACAAAAGTTAACACAAATTTATGACGACTATACTATTTTAAGTGTATGTAATATTTCAACCGTTTGGAATTAGTAGTTAAATATATGTTCTATATAAAAGTCTATATTTTATTTTGAAGTTTTATCATCGTGAGTTTTAATTATATACCAAAATTCACGACAATTAATTTTGCTGTTTAAACGTTAAAACGTTGACAGAATTACTTTCGCACTAATAACATGACAACGGATTGTGAAAATGACATTTTAATCCCGCTTAAATCGTATTGATAAAAAAGATCCTTGTTTCAAGGCGCACAAAATGATATATAAAGTTTATCAAGTAGGTAACCCGTGATAATGTTGCCCGCATGCAAATAAATAGAAATTATTGAGGTCACATGTACAAGTAGCTCTATTCATTAGCGCAACCAATTAAGTCATCGTTAATATTAATTATATAGTAGGTATTAGTTTAATGGTCACATCAATAAAATCGATATCAAATATAACAAAACTCAGCTTAAGTGATAAACTAAGGTACTTACTGCTCTTTCTTCCTTCCTGCACCTTGTAGGTGAGATCTGAGAACGCCAAGTCCACCGGAGGTCTCTTCGGGAGGTGTGTAAGAGTCTTGTGCTGGGCCGGAGTGATGGTCACCTTCAGACTCCCATTCCTGTCGGACACAATGGGTTTAGTGTCCACTGGCCCCGCAAGGGTCAAATTCTTTTCCATATTCATGTTTAACACAAAGCTTCGACACAATGAGTTTCAAGTTGTGCGGTGTAATCTCATTCTACGTCACAAAGAGTAAAAAGTGGAGCGCACACACGACGCGCGGCGCATACGTGCGCGGACTGACAGCTACTGAGACACTACACTACACTGCTTGCTGCCACGCTGAGCAGTGAGCACTAGCTCGGCGAGTGTCAAGTGACGTCACGCCACACCAGCTTTGAACTTTGCGCCGAGTCGCATTGGCACTGTTTTTGTTTGCGCAGCAACTACCAGATTTCAGAAGTGTTTATATGCGCTTTAATGCGAGCTATAGCCATAAAGAGGACCGTGACTTCAAACAAATGAAGAGCGCCATACTTAGTAATTAGCTCCACCGTTCAGGAATTGCCAGGCAAAAAATTTGTTGTTAATTGTATGTTTGAAGTAGGGAGCTCAAGCCATGAACTATCAAGTAAATTAAAATCAACAATACCAAAAGTAATATAACATAATTAACAAATGGCCAGCAAACAAAACAGACCTATATCTACTCCAATGATCTGTCCACCTTTTTTCTTCTACTCGTTTAGCACCACCGTTGATATCCTATACGTGAACCATAGGATATCAACGGTTCAACATAGTTCTATAAACCGTAAAACTTTTTAAGTCATTCTACAAAAGTTATATTCGTGTTTTTTATTTTTTGTCTATGTCTGTCTGTCTCTTTGTTCCGGCTAATCCCTGAAACGGCTGGACCGATTTTGAAGGGACTTTGGCACTGGCAGATAGCTGATGTAAAAAGGAGTAACTTAGGCTTCTTATATCCACGCGAAGTACGGGCACAGCTCGTAATAGAATATGTTGAATATATTTGGATATAGTGAAATAATTCGGGGGCATTAAGACGTGATTACTAGCTACAAATTATTTAGCAGCACTAGTGGATTCCCCGAACACAATGTATCCATATGTAATACTCTAATCTATGGGTGTATCTAAAGATATCTTCGCGACACTACGCGCTCTCGCGCATCTGCGTCACATTGCCAAAACGCGTAGTGCGAAGGGGAGTTCCCCGAATCGTGTATTTTGGTATATGATCACGATATAGATCATACGGTTTTAAACCCAGCTACCTAGTTTAAACCTAATTTAAAATGTTTGCAACATTTTTACTGATATATTAATTTGATAAACATGTGATGGAATTGAAATTAGGTTTTGATTTATATGGCAGGCCTTAACCAATTGCACTACTTCTGATTAATTTCTGGTAGTAGTTGTACTTAATTAATTTTTAAATTTACACTAAATAATCACAGATACTACTTATATATAGTAATAGTGATTAGTCACACCACGAGCTGAACGGTGAAGGAAAACATCGAGAGGAAACCTGCATACGTCTGAGAAGAAATTCAAAGGCGTATGTATAGTCGTGCTGGAGTAACGGCGATGGACTCGCCATCTGTCACGTTGGCACCTAATAACCCTCTGGCGGAAAGTGGGTGTGTGGGTATTACCTATACACCTCTGCCTACCCCTTCCCTTCGGGGACCCTTGTGGGAAGGCGTGAGGATATATATATATATATACTACTTATATATAAATATACCATCTCATATGTGCACATATATAATAGAACAAAATTATAAATGTATATGTATATAATTATAATAAAAAAATGCAGTAGTAAATAGCCTTATTAACTCAAAGTTAATACAGTTTTTTTTCTTTTATTTAAAAATTACAGTGCATTAAAACTCAAATCAGTGTATTGTGTTAATGACCTATTTTGTGAAGTAATTATAACACCTCTTCCTAAATTATCTGGAAAGATAGACTTGAATATAATAACAATACTATAAAGGAGGGGTTCCTAAATTTTAATGGAACATCAACCAAACCATTTATTTTATGAAACCCCACATCATATTAAATGTAATTAATCCTTCTCATAACATATTTTGCGCTATTTCAAAATTATATTTATAAGCTTGGTATTAATAGCTAATAAATTAAAATTATTCTACGGAACCTAGTTTGGGAATCCCTGCTGTAGAGTACTTTTAGTTTTCAGCCATTGCAAATCGTAAGTATTTATTTGCTTACTATAGCATCAATAGACTAATTACATTAAGCGGTGTTTGTTATAGGATATCATAAAAAAATATACAGAATGTCAAATACAAATTATTCTTAGATTAGCCTCTACTCTACACAGTGAGAAGTTCACAATGACTGGTCAAAGAAAATCACAATTGTCAAACTCACAGAGATGTAAATGATAAAAAAACATTTTTTTTTTACTACAACAAACAATATTGATAGAATTATATTTCTTGGTAGTATGTTCAAATGTAAGGGAAAAAATATTGAAGAAGGAAGCAAGTAATGCCACATTTTGGTGGTAGCTATATAATGTCACCAATAATGCATGTGGCATATATATGCATAAGTTAAATTAAAGCATTTCAGGTGCATTCTCTTAAAAATGTAGTTTGTAAGATTTAAATACAAATTGCTGAGAGGTATGTAGGTTTAGAGAGAACTGGCGATCTATTCTCTCTGCCTACCCCGTTTGGGATTGTCTTTATGGAAAATTATTACAGAAATTTGCGTAAAAATATGACTGACATGACCCCGTTAGCAAAGATAATGCGTTGGAGCAACTCCCTAATTTTTTTTTCTAAAATACTAATATAAATTCAAGAATTCTCTAGTTTATAGCACCTGAAGTAAATATAACAAATTCTACAGGAAAAATTATTTATATTTTCCCATGGGAAACACAAATCAATAATACTAAGTAAAGGAGGTCATGTAACTAGCCATTTATTACCTAAGTTAAGTAGGTAGCTTAAGCAATCATGAATCGTTTCTTACCTCAAGTTATTAAGTATACACACGTTATCCATTTTAATCTTTTCAAAATTTCATTATTTTTTAATAAGTAGCAATGCAATGTTTTGGTAGAATGGGAATAATTATAAACATCAACAAAACAACAAACAAACTATTCAATTCGATAGATAACACCACACCAACACTATGTCTATACCACATAATATGCACACATGTGTGGAGAAATCGTGCAAAAACGACACTTTCTCCTTCTAGAGCGAATGAAATGAAATACTAAACAAGCCCTGGGTTAAAACGAGACAGCATATAAAACACGATAGGAACCAGCTGTTTTAATGTCAAGTAGACACATGGACATGGAACATAGATTTTTAAGATATAAAATTTTTATGTTTCAATTCTATCGGCATAATTACGTTTACGTTACGCAAGGCATTTTTACCTATGAATTAAAATAGGTATTTAGTTTTTGGAAACTGACTTGTATATACTACTTTACTACGTTACTACGTTAGTTACTGTTATTTTTAGGAATATGGATATAAGCTAAATAAAGTATCCGATCGGCGGAGCGGACATCAAACAACTCTAGATACCCTGACGGGCCTGCCCCGTACCTGAAAACGATAATGGGACTCCTGATCTTCCTTTATGCATAGTTAATAGCCTTTTTGTCGTGATACATTGTCAAGACTTTATCAATGAATTAATAATTATGTGGCATTAAATGTCGAAAAGCATTCTGATGTAAGTTACATTTATACATAGGTACCTATATCAAATTAAGTATCAATTTATTATTCCAATATACTAGTATCAGTGTCATGATTATTAACAAACAAAAAATCTACGTTGCAGACATGTGTCATTTTGTTATTTACGTAAAATTTACGTCAAACAAATTTTGTGCAAATTAAATGTTTAATCAATAATGAATGAAACAATGAGATTGTGCGTGAACTATTGAAGAGACAACATGGAAAGCATTAAGGTAGAATTATTTTTGTTCAAAGTTATTCTTTGTAATTTTTTAATTATTCTTTGTTTTGTTATTTTTCTTTTCAGAATTTTTCAGTGTCTCTTATCAAAGGATTTATAGACAGCTTGCGAGGTGTAACAGTACTTCTATATTTAGATAAAGAAATAAATGAGAAGGCTTTAAGCCGATCTCCACAAGCGGATTATGATAATTCGAAACTTAAACAGAAAGTACCTAAAGTAAAACAGTAAGTCCTTTGCATATCTATAACAATGACTTGAATATATACAGTGTCAGCTGTTGAAAATTTCAAGTAATTCTCAACCTTAGTACTTTGTATTATGTGGCACAGTCCAATGTCCAATGTTGTGTGATGAATATTGTAATTAAATTCATGATAACTAAATATATTTATACTGATGATGTTTTATTTTGAATTACATCATTCCATATGAATGAGGCCTTGTTATATTGATAATGATAAATGCACATGATGAGAATTTTAATTTTAAAACAGTGGTAATATAAATAAATAAATAATTATATAAATATATCATCATGTCATATCATCACGCCGAGTCCCTTACGAGGTAGGCAGAGAGTATTTAAATACCTTGGGATAATTACACATAAATTGACATAGCCCTAAGTCAGGCAAATTTTTCCTCTTTCATTTCATATCAAACACATTGAGCATATAAAAATTAATTGCTTATAATTCTAACTTTATCTTCCAGAGAGTCAAAAGTACTAACAAGAGTGCTGCAATCATGTATACTCAATGGTTTTATATTCTTGCTAAGTATAGTCATATTTGAGTATGCCCTCCTCCCGGCGGTGAAGTACTTAGTCACAGTGATATTCGGTCACGACCCAGGTGTTGCGCACAATGTCTGGGCTTGGATGCAACCATTCCTGTTAATGACCTTTAGGATGATATGGGTGCTACCTCTGTTCCTTTTGAGCAAACTGGTCAATAGTTTATGGTTTCAGGTATGTTATAGAATACTCTTTGTTTATTTTTCTAATATTGATCACCAAGTTAGTAACCAAACCAGCTGCATGCTTGATTACAGCATAGACACCTAGGATATCTGAGGTTTTGCTTGCATTGCTGACCTTAAAATGTCCTCACGCCTCCCACTAGGGTTCCAGAAGGGTTAGGCAGAGGTGTATAGGTAATATCCACACACCCACATTCCGCCAGAGATATATTTTAGGTGCCAACGTGACAGATTGCGTGTCCGTCGCCGTTACTCATGCACGACTATACAAACGCCTTTGAACTACTTCTCAAACGTATGCAGGTTTCCTTTCGATGTTTTCGTTCACTGTAAAGCTCGTTGTGTGACTAATCACTGTACTTATGTTCAAAAAACTCATTGGTACAGTCGGGATTCGAACTGCTCGAACCACTCGGCCACCATGGCTTAAAATTATATATTAATGTCTATTCATAACTGCTCAAACCACTCCGCCACCATGTCTTCTTATTTATTAATTTATAATACATGGTATTTCAGGATATAGCGGACTCTGCATACAGACACCGCCGCGGTCGGCCGCAGTTTATGTCTAGTGTAAGCAAGATTATTGCAGATTCCCTCTTCAGTCTGCTGGTGCAAGCACTGTTCTTAGTTCAGGTAATTATCCAAAATACTACCTCTCAACTGTATGTATACTGCATATAATAGACTGCTCTTGAAAATGCCCACTTGGGTAAACAACAGGTACTTCAAGTACATGGGCAAAACAAGCTGAACTAGAAAACTCATTGAAGAAAGTTTCTCCAAAACTTCAGTGCATGACCAGTTTTTTTATATAACTATTATTACCGTCTACCATGCAAGTATAGAGAATTTACACTGCTGGGCAAAGGCCTCTCGTTACCGCCTTCCCACAAGGGTCCTCAGAGTTAAGTTAAGCTGTGGTACCAATGAGTACCTGAGCTTAAGTATCACTGTACTTCAAACCATACACTTTGAGAATAACCCTGCATACTACCCGTGGGCTATATGCATACCTACCATGCCTAGGTATATGTAGATTATTTCCCGGTTTCATTTCTCATCACCATCATTCATCATTTCTCCGGACGGAGAGTCCATCGGGTCTCAAGCATGCAAGTTTGTCAATTATTATCATTATTGTTTACAGAGTATGCTTGTAAGCATGCTGCCCATCACCTACATTGGTGACCTCCTGTGCCTGGTCCACATGTGCTTGCTCTACTCGCTGTACTCGTTTGAGTACAAGTGGTTCAACATGGGCTGGGAGCTGCACAAGCGGCTGACCTTCATCGAGACCAACTGGCCATATTTCCTTGGCTTCGGACTACCGTTAGCTGTACTCACGCAGATACCACAGTCTTATATTATAAGGTGAGTCTATTTTTACAATTAGAGTAAGGTTATATTTTTATTGGTAACTAACTTCACCCTTCATGCGTTGCTATGTCAAGCAAATTTTGACTTTTTTTCGGGCGAGGTACCCTCTGGATCGTTCCCAAAACCAAAGTTTAATTGCTATTTGAACAATTGCTTCGGAACGCACAGGGAAGAAACAAGCATATATTTTTTAGCTGACTTAAAAAAGTGGAAGTTCTATGTTTAATTCATATTGTTGCAGTGGTTGCGTCTTCTCAATATTCTTTCCAGTGTTCATATTGAGCGGTAACGAGGCTACTCCAGTCAGTGGCAGGTAAGCTAATGAAAGCTCTATACTACATAGATATAAGGGCAGTTCTCCAAAGAGCTTTAAAGTATTGACACGGGAAGAGGGCTCCTTGGGGAGGGGGGAGGATTGTTACATTGTGTTGGAAGCAGAGGGATTAAACCCATTATGCTGCCAACACACTGTAACTCTCCGAACACAGAGTGGCAACGCGCAAGTAATACTTCGGTATCGTGAGCGTAAATAGGCTACGGTAACCGTTTCCCATCAGGTGGGCCGTATGCTTGTTTGCCACTCTTGTTGTATAAAAAAAAATGGTCAATTACAGGGAGCGACGAAAACTTAACTTATTATTAATAATTAATATAAGATTAGATTAGAAGAAGAATTAATAATAAGATGATTATTAATAATTAACTTCAAATCGCCAATTATTCAGCGTATGTTATTCTATCGATAATTAATTTGGTCTGTTTGGGCATATCCTAAATTGACTTCCGTAAGAGCGGGTGCTTATATGAAGTATCTGCCACGGTTAAAAAAAAAACCTTATGAAATAATAGTCGGTCCTTTCAATCCTTATATAGTTGAACGTCTTGCTATATAGGATAGGACTCAGCAAACAAATTGGTTCTCACACAAATCATTAGCACTTAGACGAGGCCTACGTTGGCCGGTAATGCAGTTATTAAAGAGTAAATTTATCTAGTTAGCTCGTTTTCAGCGAATATCCTCTTCGGCTATTCTCGCCCGTGGTTGCCATATCAAACGGAATGTTCCGGTTCGTGCGACAAGGAGCCGAGGTGGTAACACAGCGGAGTAGCTGATAGTGACGCATGCTTTGTTTTTAATTTTTTTTTAAATTTATTTTATATGTATGTATCGTGTCCCAGTCGAAATATATGCATTTGAAACACTCACTCTGTCAAACCCGTACTGGAATTTATACTGTAACTTAAGCACAATAGAGCATGTTTTGAGATCGTTTGTCGAACGTTCGTTTCTGATCTGTAGAAACAACGGTGAGAACAACCAATAGTTCTAAAATGTATGAAATTTGGACTGCGGCAATTTATTACAGGGCTATGCAATATTACATTTGTTTTTATCATCACAGCTAAATAAATAAATAAATAGACTTGACATATCTTGCGAAAGAAATTTCGATAGTTTTAACTAACAATACCAATCATTTCAATGTTAAACGTAAATTTTGTGACATTGGAGATATGAAAACCAGTTTTTGAGCCAGATGACATGAGCGAGTTTTATTTAATGCTTTTGTGAGTTTTTGCGTTATTAAAGTAAAGCATTTATTTAATAGGTCGTCTATACATGCGTCAACAATTGTTTGTTTCACCGAAATTAAAATACCAATTTTATTTATGTTTAGTAGATGCTATTCGCGAGTAAATGGCAACATTTATCACACCACAGCAGCTGTTCGGTTGAGTAACAGTCATCTGAGCTATAGTATATTTGGGCTACTTTCTGATAATATACCAACGGGTAAAGTAGCTTTGTCTTGGCGATTCTAACCTAGGGCTTTACTTATTGGTCGTGAAATGTCTTAAAATGTTCACAGTACTTACGTATGTATCTGACGTTTCCTCGCAGACGTTTGCAGATTTCCTCACGACGTTTAACTTCACGGTCGTGGTAGTAGAATAAATTTAAGGTTTTCTGGCAATCAGCGTAGCCCTGTAGTTATACTTGTTTTGTACTAAAAGTGGTGTCTCTTTGATATATAATATGCTTGTGATTGGATATTTCTCATCTTGTAAATTTTTTTATGAATGTTAGGACTTTTGCAATAAACATTATTTAGCCAACATTTATTACTAAGAGCCGTGGTGGCCGAGTGGTTCGAGCAGTTGCCTGCGACACAAAGATCGCAAGTTCGAATCCCGACTGTACCAATGAGTTTTTCTGAACTTAAGTACAGTGATTAGTCACACCACGAGCTTTACGGTGAAGGAAAACATCGTGAGGAAACCTGCATACGTCTGAAAAGAAATTCAAAGGCGTATGTATGGACATCCATATGGGCTTCCCATCTGTCAAGTTGGCATCTAAAATATATCTCCGGCAAAAAGTGGGTGTGTGGGTATTACCTACTCACCTCTCTGCCTACCTGTTCGGAGTTGTGGGAAGGCGTGATAGTATATTATATTTTTATCTTAATAATGAATGGTTTTTAAAGTTATTGACGTGTATGCCTAGAATTTCTTCTCAGAATTGAACTGTTTGCCTGCGATATTTACCTCCGAAGCTCTTCGGTGACAACACTGTACATAATGTATAAAACAATTAGGCTTAGACTAGGATTTGAAGCTGCAATCTTGACTGTTTGAAAAACGGGATGTTGATCCATATATAGATATGTATGTTATATAGTGCCTGGATTTAGGATAATCTAACCGATATCAAAAAAATATTTCAACGAACTGCTTTGTATATGTTTGTAATTATAGTCTTTTTGTATGAAATCATTGTGATTTTTACATGACATTATTTATTAAACGGACTGACTGATACACTGTGGTTTTTTTTTCAAGAACATACGTTACCTCACAATTAGGTTTAATGATAATTTTTTTACATCCCATTTGTGAACTCACTCATCACGAAATCTCAGGAACTATAAGGCCGATTGACTTGGAATTTGGTAGCAGTATTCCTTTCGCGGTGTAGAGGTCAGCTAAGACCGGATTTTATGACACTCATTTTTTTTTTAAAACACGTTTTTCAACTTAGGGGAAGCAATAGTTGAAAAACGTGTTTTTTTTACTTTTTCACCCGGGCGAAGCTGGGCGGGACAGCTAGTAACATATAAGCCGATAAATGGTGTATCCAAATCCCCCAAAGGAATGTGGTTAGTGACACTGTTGAAAAAATATATTGTAATAAAAGATTTGATACATTTCAAAACATTATATTTTTGGTTGGTAACACAATTATGACTCCACAAATATTGTTTGATAAGTATTTTGCTGCTATTAATAACAAGTACAAGAAATGCGTACAACATTAAAATCACCTACTTTCTTAAGAGACAAAGACAACTATAGAGCAGCTCTCTGTCATATTGTACGACGAGAGACAGGATGTAACACACACAGATTATGTAACAAACACAAGTGAACTGTAATAGACAACGTATAGTATAAAAGTAAAAAAAAAGTGTTTGTCGTCTATTAAAACTTAAATAGGGTCATACTTACAAGTATATATTTTTATTTTCATGAAATAACATGATTTCTATATCTAAACAAGTTTGAGTAAATATCATAATAATAACACCGACATACATTGAACTATTATTTTAATTGATTATATATAACCACTTATGTATAAGCACAGTGCACTACAAACAATGTATCAGGTACAAAACTAACGTATACAAAATTATATTTTTCATCACCATCCGTTTTAAAACAATTCTTTCTGAAAGAGTTGGCAGAAAGATGTGATTTTCTAAGTGTCATTTTCACAGCAAGTGATTTTTTCCTGTGATATGGCAACACAGATACCAGAAAGTCTAAAGCGTGGCGGCCAGGCACCTCGTACAGATTTTGGGATTTATTTTATTATTTCGTATTTAATGTTTTAACAGAGACATTTAGGCGTATAAAAAATTGCCAGCCAATAAAGTGCTAGGTGAATAAAAATATAACTATGTACAAATGTATCACACATTCAATTCTATCTTAAAATCAAGGAAGAACCATATTCTCTGAATACTTAATGAAAACGACACTCCAATTCGATTAGTCTCCAAATGAGGGAGACATTTTAATTGAAACGTGACAAATTATTATTGTTCTTCAAATAAACTATGAGATCTCTTTAATATGGTTAGTTCTTAAATATAATATCGCAAAAATAAGTAAAGGAATGTACAGTCATACACAATAAACTTAAATTATTTTTTTGTCAATATTTTGCTACAAAACGTAACAACATTGTCATATATGTACGTTACATATTATTTAAAGTATAAATAACAATGCGGCTTTATTTAATACAACAGACAAGCATACGGCCCACGCGATGGTACGTACGCGGTAACCGTAACCTAGCAATAGACGAGATATGACTCGCGAGTTGCCAACTTTATGAGGGCCAGCACAGCCCTCACCGGATTTTCTTAATATTAAAAGATCACATAATTCTTTATATATTCAAAAGCTGTGCATAAATTGTATCGAGACATTGCGTTAATACACGAAGCACGATACATTGGTAACTATAAATGGCATTTTAAATGCACTATACCGCCCGCAGTTGCTATCACAACAAAACCTACCTACACACTCATTTTATATCCCTGTTCTTCCCTATTTGCAAGCAAGAGACAACAAGCCCGCGTACCCCGACCAGATAACTCTTAAAATATTGATGCCATAACAGACAACACATAACGAACTTGGAATGCTTTATTTGACATACAAGCGGAGTATGGAACACTTATTGAAAGCAAATTTAGTTTAGAGAAGTAACATTTCCCTAACAAAGGTAATATTTTCATAGTTAGGTACTTCTAAAAGTATTATACAACGTATAATATATATTCTGGGCATGTCACAACAATTTAACTAACTGAAACTAAGCTAACCTTGTCATAAAGAATAAAAAAAAACATTAATCACCTCAGACAAAGGAGATGAAAGTGAAATAAAAAAAAATGCTTTCAAAATTCGTTGGATCAAAATGCTTTTATAAATATGTCATGAATATAATAAAATAAAAATAAAGATCTAATTTTTACGGTTCACGAAACCAAAAGATTAAATTGAATGTGTTGCTAACATAAGTAGCTCTTAAAATCCCACCCCATCCCAAGAAACTGTTGGTGTCAACACCCTACCTGTAATGGCGGATCGGCGTGACATTTTGATTCAACTGACGTTTACTGTCAATTACATGTCACAGATGTCGTTCAATTTGAACTGTAGTTGCTTAATTCTGCCAATAAATATAAATTAAATGCAAGCATAGTACACGATTATCGCCAAACATTCTAATGATACTTATCCAAACACAAACTAAGCCATATTGCAGGGGATTGTTTTGAAAAGCAATATACCAAGTAAACCCGTATCCTCTGGGAAAAATTCACACTATGGAAATATTTGCCATACAAATTTAAATACATGTACTGTACGTTAATATCTAGAGTAGAGTGGCGTCTATTCTCTTTATCTATATTTCTTTCACAAAATCTACCAATAAAATAGCCGCGGGGCACATACGGTAATTAATGTTTCCAAGTTGCTTCTTTATCGATTAAGAACCTAACAATGGCATAATGTATTTCGATAAAATTAATGGAAAAACTGAGTGAACATAAATATGACTTCCAAACAACCCCTACAATATGTCTACAGCCTGTATATGCCAGTTTATATAACTCGAACCAACAGCATACCGACGGCCGCGCCAATAGTCAGGCCAACGCTCAGTAAAGTGGCAATTACCGACGATGCCTTCTCACGCTCGTGGAGTTCCACCGCCCTGTAATTATATTATAATCATAATAACAATTTATAAGCATAGCTTGTGTTATGATAACTAGACAACGATATATCTACTTATATAGATAGATATATACATAAATACACAGGACATCCAAGGCTAAGGTACAAATACTCGTGTTCATCATACAAATAAATGCCCTCTGCGGGATTCGAAGCCGCGTCCTCAAGTTTCGCAGTCAGGTGCTCTAACCACTAGACCTGTCGGTCGTCTATAGTAATAGTGAACTCACTTGGTGAAATGTATCATGATGAGGTTGGTGAGGTATCCGTTGGTGAAGGAGAAGACGATCATGATGATGATGTACTCCCAGTCCCAGAGGAAGATGACCGGCAGATGCTTCCTGGGCTGCGCGTTGCACACCATCAGCATGGGCACGCCCACCACGCGGAGGATGCTCGCACCGAGGATTATCCATTGGTTTTCGGGCTGGAATATGTAAAAGAAAAATCCAGGAATCCTTTTACAGTTTTCATGGAAAGGAAAAAAAGCTAATAAGTTAGTTTTTGGACCACTTAAAGGCAATAACACGCCTGATGGCAAGCGGTTACCGCCGCCTATGCAACATATCAACTTAATGTCTTCACAACTTAACTGTGTGTACCTACTCTCAAAGAAAAAGCTCTTTCATTAATGGTTTTTACATACATACATATATACATATCATCACGCCAAGTCCCTAACGGGGTAGGCAGAGAGTATAGAGCGCCAGTTCTCTCTAGACTTACATACCTCTTTCGCTTCGTCCACATTCATCAGTCTCTTCATACATGCTCGTCGGTTTCGAGTACTCGGTTAATGGTTTTTATGATTTAAAATACCGAATATAGTGTACTGTATTATTGATTGCTTGTGTGTGTGTGTGTATTTTTGTCTGTGTTGTGTAATACACCAATAGAGTCTGTTTGTCAAAACTATGTACAAGAGTTTGACAACACTTAGAGGTAATTGCACCTGATCTTAATACGTCGGAATACGTGTAGATTATAAGCTAAGATATTGATCTAATTTTTGGACGCAATAATACAAACAATACGTTCAAAGTTACCCGCAAAGAAAATCCTGCGACGAGACGGCCCGCGTAATCTCCGCAGTTGAAGATTAGATAATTCACTACCGGCACGAAGAATATGTCTGCGGAGGAGAAGGTACACACATTCACCAAACGAATTGACAGTCGGCGTAAGAGATCTTCTTATCTCGATATATATATTTGTTGCAGATACAGTATTGCACAATAATATTATTAGTATATCAACATATTTTCAGATAAATTGTGGGACGCAAGATTTACATAATATAATTGTTTACATGATTGTAATATATGTAGGGGACGTCCATAACTAAGTGTGGTAATTTGGTTGAGATTTCGATCCTATCCGCTAGGTGTGATGTCGCGACATTTTTGAAAATGCTTATCTTTTAAGTAAATAGTATATAAAAGTGCTTGATTGCTATGAAATTAATAAAAAAAATAGCTTTCAGTTTTATTTCTAAGCCGTATTTAAAAAGAGAATAATTTTTACTGTTTTCTCACAATTTGCACAATATTTCTTGTGGAAAAATTACGCGATATTTACTGAAACCACCTTCAATGTGAGATTGGGTTCGGTTCCGTTCGACTCTCCCCTTAAATGCCTCACGCAATTTATTGAATTTATTATTACTAATATATATATATATATATATATCATATAATAATAGCATCGAAAGATAATCTTTACGCTGGTGTCGCTAATTACCTATACAGAATTGAGAAGAAATGCAATAGGTAGAATTGAAAAACCACCTTTTTGAAGTCAGTTAAAAATACTCACTATTCCAATCCGTGCCCTGAGTAATGGGATGCGACTCGACGAGCACAGTAACTGCGGGGTACACGGCCATGCTTATAGCGAACACCGCGAAGATACTCAGTGCGTACACCCAAATCTTCTTGAGGATAGACAGCATCGAGGGATCCCGGTGCCGGTTCACCGCCATGCCCCCCGAGCCGCGCAAAAGGTTGTACGTGAAATAATCTATCTTGTACAACACGTAGAAGGCGGCCAACGAAGCGATCACCACAATGTCGGCAATAACAAAGTATATGAGCGCACTGTGCTGCGGGGATATCTTAAACGCCAACGATATTATCTGGGCTATGGCGGCTATTATCCCGCCCAGGGACTGCCCGCTCACTACGGCCGCCATGTACTGTTTGTCGAACCTACTCGCTATGCCTACCAAGCTGCCCACGAAGATTGCACTCGCAGCTGGAAAGGAAAAATTTAAACGTTATTATTCAGGATTTAGAACATTACATGTATGAAGAGACTGATAAATATGGTTGAAGCGAAAGAGAGAGAGAGGTCTAGAGAGAACTCTACTATCTCTGCCTACCCATCAGGGACTCGACGTGATAGGATGTATCTACACAAAACCAGTCAGAAACCAGAAATCTTATATACTTAACTACACATACAATAATTGATAAATGTTATTTATGAGAATAATATCTATAAATGATTATATGCGACGATACGATCATGCGTAGATAGGTCACAGACTGCGCATGCGCACGTGCATCCAACGCACTGAGGACAAAGGTGTAATTGAGATAAGATTTTGAGGTCGTAATGTTTACACGATAAGGGATCAATTTAGGAGCAAAAGGACTGTTCTGCCAATAACGAAATATGTTGAAAACTATAGTAATTACTAACTACACAAATTTCGCCAGTGAGCATTACAGTAATATTTCATGATATTAGCTTTACAGTGAAGGATATTTTGTGCAGAGCCCCATATACGTAAAAAAATCGTTTTCAAATTCCCTTTACTCATGACCAATGACCGTACCAGTCGACTACTCTTGACTAACTTTGGACATGTCACGCGATGTCATTCATATTATACAAAGCCGAAGAGCCGTGGTGGCCGAGTGGTTCGAGCAGTTGCCTGAGACGCAAAGGTCGCAAGTTCGAATCCCGACTGTAGCAATGAGTTTTTCTGAACTTAAGTACAGTGATTAGTTACACCACCCAACTATTATTTATTTTCCTTTTTCAAAGTAGCGTCATACCCATTTTTTCATAAAACCATCAAAAGTCTTTTGTAACAAATAAAAGTAAAGAAATTCACAATTGGACCCAATAGGTGGCTAGGTTTCAGGAAATTATTATTATTTACCCGAGCGAAGCTGGGCGGAACAACTAGTATAATATAAATAGCTTTGTGAAAAGACAATAAATTATTTATTTATTTAATATTAACGGAAAGCTTTGTGTCACAAAAGCGCCAAAAGCTGAATGGATTTGAATGGAATTTGGAATGGTGTTAAAAAATATATCAACGGCACGTATTATTTATCTAGCAAGAGATGTGCAGCAAATCCTACTAATATTACAAATGTAAGAGAAAGAAAGAGGAATAAACTTTGACTAACACAGATCAAAGAAATCAGAAGCCAAATCTTGGGCACAGCTAGTTAACCATAATGTCAACTTACCAGTCATAATAACGACGGTAGTCATGGTGATGATGAAGAAGGCATTCTGCCAATCGTCAGTATCCACCTGGACGAACGCTGTCGTCACCAGGAACGCTAGTATTATCACTATCAGGGATCCTTGCAATCTGCTTTTTACTGTCACTCTGGAATTAAGATATTACAATTGGTAAAGAGCCGTGCTAGCCGAGTGGTTTCAGTAGTTGCCTGCGACACAAAGATCGTTACGTTCTGAACGTAAGTACAGTGATTAGACACACCACGAGCTTTTCGGTGAAGGAAAACATCGAGAGGAATCGTGCATACGTTTGAAAAGCAATTCAAAGGAGTATGTATAGTTGTGCTTGAGTAACGGCGATGGACTCGCCATCTGTCACGCCTGTAAGTAGATCATCACCACACCGAGCCCCCTACGTGGTAGGCATAGAGAAGAGCGCTGGCTCTCTCTAGACTTACTTACCTCTTTCGCTACATTCGTATTCACCGGTCTTTTCATTAAATGCTCATTTCTATCTTCATTTATACACTTGACGATAACATCCTCGGGATTTCGATGGAATTCAATTCCATTGGTAAATTATTTATTCATTAAATTTGGCATGGTGTTAATACCAGTTTAAGCTAAGCATTTAGTTTCACGATAAAAAACCTGTCTCTTTACGGTCCGCTGACTAAAGAAGGAAAGGATTATCTATGGTTTATGTGCTAGTTGCGTCAGCTCACTTATCTACATTTTACTGAATTCCTTGAGGTACCAATATGAGTAGATAAAATTCAAGAAAAGCCCTAAGAGGGGTAGAACTACGATAAACATTCATGGATGCGGGGCAAGTTCATAGTTTACAAATGCGGCGGAGAGGACGCTCTGCTCGCGCCAAACGGTGTGATGAGAAATCTTAGCAGGTGACAACTAAGACCACTCTGTCACTACTTTCTATTAAATTATTCATTCGTTTCGTCAAATAACTCGTCGGTATTACGTTATTACTTCTAAATTTAAGAGATACCCACCTACCTACATATATATGTATACCTTTATAAAAAAATATATATATATCCTCACGCCTTACCACAAGGGTCCCCGAAGAGGTAGGCAGAGGTGTATAGGTAATACCCACACACCCACTTTCCGCCAGAGGTATATTAGGTGCCAACGTGACAGATGGCGAGTCCATCGCCGTTACACAAGCACGGCTATACATACGCCTTTGAATTTCTTCTCAGACGTATGCAGGTTTCCTCTCGATGTTTTCCTTCACCGTAAAGCTCGTGGTGTGACTAATCACTGTAATTAAGTTCAAAAAAACTCATTGGTACAGTCGGGATTCGAACTTGCGACCTTTGCGTCGCAGGCAACTGCTCGAACCACTCGGCCATCACGGCTCTCGGCTAAAAAAAAATCCAATATACCGAAGTCGAAATAAAAAGTAAAAAATACTTACAAATGCCCATAAAACGAGTTCAAGATGAGGAATATTAAGTTGGGTACGGCGGTCGCGACATTGAGGTAGGACGTAAACTCCGCTTGGAATTGCGTCTTGCGAACGACCATAGTGAGATTCTTCGGCGTGACATCTCGAAACTTGAACATCCAGTACTGAAAGCGTAGAAAGTAGTTACAAACATTTGCGTTAAACATAGATTGGATTGGACTGGAAACGTCTGTCGCATGTCAGACTAGTTGTGGGCCAAACGACACACTGTACCGCACAGAACGTGACGCGCAGACGTGGAAGGCCAAGAAGAAGATGGCGGGACGAACTGGACATGCACCTGAGCAATTGGTCGGGAGTAGAACTCGATCGCGGGGAGTGGGAAGGAAGGAAGGAGGCCTTTGCCCAGCAGTGGGACAAAGATAGCTATAAATGGGATGGGCATAAATACTTAAATTAATTTATGAATCAAGTTCATACTAATACTATAAATATAAGCGAGCTCCTCTGTTTTTTTGCTTATGGGTATAGGTATCCTTTTACGACTAAACGTCTAAAAATCGTGCTAAAATTTGGCATGGCCTTTTTTATTCGCAAAGAGGTGAAATTTTTAAAGCTTTTGGAAAAAAATGGTGTAGGTATCAATTTCATTGCGAAATCCATAAATACCAATAAGTATCGAGCGAATGCTTAAATTCAACGCGAGTAAAGCTGCGAGGCACAGTACTATAGTATAAGTAATTCTTGTTTGCTATCTTTGTTCATACAAATATCATAAATAGAAAAGTTTGTGACAATGTATAGTCGTGCTTGGGTAACGGCTATGGACCCGCCATCTGACACTTAAAATATATCTCTGGCGAAAAGTGGGTGTGTGGATACTACTTATACACCTCTGCCTACCCCATCGGTAACCCTTGTGGGAAGGCGTGAGGATATAAATAAGATAGTGTTATTGTAGAAAAAAAAACTACCATCAAAATCAAATATAACGCGGATCTCAACCATAACTAGCGTACCTTTGTAAATATGCAAAACAGATGAGTCATAGCTATACCCAAACTCAGGTGTCAAGTAAGTCCAAAAGCTGTTCATTTGGATAAATAAAAAAACGTTGAGAATAAAGGTTGCCTCAACCCACGGCGTCCGTAATCCAAGCGGACTAACATGAAGGCAAACAAAGAGGTTAAAAAGTGTTGAATCTTTAAAAAAAGATCCTTCCGAGATCGCTCAGGCTGTAGAATGACCTCCCCCGTGAGGTTATCACTAGGGATTTCAGCGCGCGAACGATAGACGATACCGTACTATAACCGGCGGCGGTAACCGCTTTCCATTACGCGTCCGCACGCTCGTTTACCACTTTTGTGGTATAAAAAAAGTACTGTATAACCGGCAAAAGGTGGGTGATATTATCCCAATGCCTACCCGTTTCGGATACTGTTGTGTGGCATTCACAATCAAACGTGCCAGCTGTGGAAAACCCATTAATTGCTTACGATGATGAACCGTGTTTTTGTTTAATTAAATTATGTACACATTGTAAATAGAGTATGACAAATTTGTACAGATGCTCTATTATCTATATGATAGGGGATGATAGCGCATTGTCTTTGTAATGTATTAGCTTGAGACTACATAATGTTTAAAGACATATTGTAGAAACATTCTATTAAATGAGCCGTAAGAGCCGTGATGGAGAGTGGCTTCAGTAGTTTGCTGTATTAGACATTTAATTAGACCAAATCCACAAAAGGAAATATGGATTGAAAATATCATCATCATCATCATATCATCACACAGAGTCCCTACAGGGTAGGTAGAGTATAGTTCTCTCTAGACTTACATACCTCTTTCGCTTCGTCTACATTAATTGAAAATATATTTCAAGATATAAAAAAAATTGGAGTACAAAAGCTAAAATATCTGTAGGTCACTGTGGACAACACGAAAAAAAACTTACAATAATACTCACATAAATACTTGACAAAAAATATATATAAATCATGCACTTTTGTATGCACAGGTTTTGTTACCTGCTTTAAGGGCTTAAATTTATTTGTAATATTTTTTAAGAGGAACATAAGTCTACATGAGATTTAGGTGTATATGATAAACATATCCATAAATTAATTGATTCATAGATCTACTATGTGTGTGTGTGTGTGTGTGTGTGGATACCGATACATCTCTGCCTACTCCTTTGGGGACCCTTATATCCCGTGACGATATATTATATTTATTTACTACATAATTACATACATACTTTTGAAAGTATGAATGTAAGGTAAGACAGAGACTGCGAGAGTAGAGTGCCAGTTCTTCCCATTCTTACAAACCTCTTTCCCTTCATCCTCACTCATTGCTCTATTGGTTAATACTTATTGGTGGTTTTAATGGTAATTGTGAATACAAAAAGAAAATAATAAAATATTCTAGACATTCACATCTTGTGTTCAGTAAATTTGGTCAAGTTGCTTGGAATGGCCTACTACACTCCCTACTACTATACTCTACTATATAATTGTTATAGAAACAATCTGCCTACACCAAATATATAACAATACTAGCTGTCCCACCCAGCTTTGCTTGGGTAAAAAATAAAGAATATAAGCTCTTGAAACACTAAACCAACCATTTCAAACAATCCAGGGACTTACACTATATACCCACAAATTTACATCCAAATTGGTCTGGCTGAAGCCACTAATCTAACCATGGCAAACCAAACACATACCTGCTGGTCAACCAGGTCTTCAAAATAGCTTGCACGAAAATAATGTTGCAAGAACAGGAAAAAATATTCCTTTTTTAGAGCTTCCGTTGCGTGCGCTGCGTAAAGTTACGCAAATATCATGTATGAGAGAATTGTTCCTCTATAAGTCCACGACAGGATATGTCTATCTTTTAAGATTGACTCACTATAACCTTTTTTATGGTAATATAAAATTTGTTAGAAATCAATGCATTATTTCCGAATATGTTTTATCAACATAGTATTAATCCTTATCCAAATAAATATGTTATTAATCAGGAGTATTTAAATGTAAATGAAATTATACTTGACAACACTTGATTTCAATCAACATCTTAGGAGATAGATATAATAATGTTAAAATAACCCCGCAACTCAAACGCATGGTCGGCACTCTATGGAACAATTGAACTCAGTGAGCTGATTTTTTAATTTGTTTTTGAAAATTCATTATCGAAACAACTCTCTCTCTCTTTGGTACGAATACGAAGTTGCGCTATCAGATAGTACTTTATAAAAGTACTTTAAGAGAACAAAAAAGTACACGAAAATACTTTGCTCTATACTCTACAAGAACAATAAAGTATGAGAAAATACTTTATTTCACATGATGTGATTCCTTTAGATATCTTATTTACTTAAATTTTAATATAGACTGTAAAGATGCTGTGCAATTGTTTATTCTAATTTAATACAAACTGTAACAACAAAAAAAAAACTATTTTTAATATAATTAAGAAAAAAAAGGTGGCCACCCAAGACACAAGCATGAAACTTTGAATTTAATTCTCAGAAGTATAGATATGGGAATGCCACATGGTGTTTTCTGTCACTATTGAGCTTAGTGGAACTACTGAAACAACTCAATTCAATATGGAACATTTATTATTGTTTGAATAAAACATAAATAATAATAACTTAAGGATGTAGTCACCCCAAACATAGATTACAAATATGTTACTCACATCATTCGCCGTGATGAGGAAGTTCCAAGGAATTATTGAAGTGATACCAAATAAATAGAACAGTATGTAAACAAGGCGATATCTATCCTGTGGGTGCTCCGTGGGACACAATACTTTCGTTGAGCATGAGTCAGTAACCAGCACTCTTTCTTCCGAATCGTCGAAAATTTCTTCTTCATTCTCGGCGTTATCAACATATATTTCATTTTCAAGAACATCCGCATTTATAGACCCCGCCGCCGTTACCTTCGTTTTACTTTTCACCATCGTAAGATATTTTTATCAAAGCGATCAATTTAATGCATTAGACATTAGATAATATTGGCGTTTCTTTTCCGAAGGTCTGATTGCAAGGACAACAATTTTACCTGGCTGGAGCCATGAAACCATTAAATATATACACGATGGCACCGACTTTCCATCTGGCAATTATGGATTTTAATTTAAACTTCAAAATATATTAAATTCAAACAAAGTCAACACAACTACGACTGTAAGTAAACGACAGCAGCTGACTGACTGACTGACATATAGACCATAGACTGCAATACCATCTGCTTATAGAATATTATTACCCTGTAGTCCTCTATTATCTATGACAATAGAATACGAGTATGACATACCATCAGGTATAGAAGGAGAACCATCAAAGACAAAAGTAAAGACTATTATTAAATTTGGACACAAGACAAGACTACTAATTGAACACAGCACCATCTTGTATGGGGGATTAGTCGAAGTGTCCACTTATAAACAGCAAATTATTGTTCGAACACACTGAAATAACGCTAGTGTAGCAAGTGGAGATGATATGAACTTAGCAGTTATAAAGCAGAGTGAAGTGTGCGGTAATTCTTTAATATTATTTTCCATTTGCTATTTACAAATAATTGGGGTATTTATAAAAACTGTATAATTTTGTTCCATACTCATGTTTGTCTATATATCATAATCATTTAATAAAATGCGCTGTTAAAAACAGGTTTTTCCTTTTTTAATTCAGTATCCTACCCTAATTTGTGGCGCTCTTTTTAAAGTTTTTCCACTTGCTACTCCTTACTGCATTTGCTCCCTTTCAACGGACACTTTTTAATACACTGGAGTCTGGTCACTGACAAGTAAGAAGCATCATCAAGTAGAAGACTGAGATGGTGCTCCTTACCCTCCATACCACCAGGGTAATGTTGTTCTGTGATTAGCATATATGATAATTACCGTACAAACATACATACCTACATACACATCATCACGCCAGGGACTTGGCGTGATGATGTGTATGTAACGGTGTAGGCAGAGAGTATAGAGCGCCAGTTCTCTCTAGACTTACATACCTCTTTCGCTTCGTCCACATTCATCAGTCTCTTCATACATGCTCGTCGGTTTCGAGTACTCTTAACGTTCCCGTCCTTGAGAGTCCGATCTATTTGATCCAGGTAGTTGGAACGTGGCCTTCCTCTGCCTCTTCTTGCACACACTTTTGCTTTGTATATCTGTTTCGTCAATCTTTCTTCCCTCATCCTTTCTATGTGTCCAAACCAACGTAACATGCCTTTCTTCATCTTTACAATCACGCCCTCATTCACGCCAGTTGATTTGCGAATCTCTTCATTGCAGATTCGATCTAATATCGTTACGCCGCACAGTTTTCGAAGAGATCCCATCTTAACTGCATTCAAGCTATTTTCATACTTCCTCTGACATACCCAGGATTCGCTGCCATACAATAAGGTAGGTACCAATATCGCGTTGTGGACAGCAATTCGAGCATTCTTGCTCAGACTTTTACTGCCCATCAACGCCGACATGGCTCCATTCACCTTATTTCCGGCAGTTATCCTTCTTTCAATATCTTTTTCATACTTTCCATCTCGTGTGAACATGCTTCCAAGATATACAAATTCATTCACTTGCTCTAGAATTTGCCCATTTACCGATATAGCACACTCTGTCACTTGTTCATCTCTTTCGAATTCCAGAACCTTAGTCTTGCCAGCGTTTAGGCGCAGCCTCTTCTGATATGATAATATTGTATGGCGATTATCTTAAATAAGGTCACAGTGCTTGGATATCGACATTTCTGACGACAATCCATTTTCTCCACATTAGATTATTTTTTTATAATAATGAACTCAATATAATAGCACAAAAGGATTAGAATTGCTAGTGTTATAGTTTGTCATTATGAACCAATACATACTTAATATCACACAATTTGTGTAAACACAAGCACAACAGGCACGCATAAGCATAAGATTCCAGGTTCAACCCTAGTTTTATTGCAAGGTCAGGTTCTAGTATATTAATAGTAGTCTATGGTCAAGTTATTCTAGCACACAAAGAAAGTGACGATGTAGGAAAACAATGACGAGGTAACGAGCAAAGATTACTAACGAGCTTGGCTACGGCCAAAGACTATGCTACGGCGCGGCGTCTTGATGATTTTTTTGTCGAAACAAAACATGAAACAACAATAATAGAAGTATATAGTAAGTAAAGTAAACTAAAATAAAATGCCAATATATTAAAATACATCTCATTTATTGTATTCCATTATTGATACACTTTTCAATTTATCATGATAAAATATGATATTCTTATTGTACAGTAAACAATTAAAGCATTAGAATATAAAATTATCTGTTATAACATAAAACTTAAATCTTATAGGAGAATAATTTGCTTATGATAGGCAATAAATGATCAATATTTTTTTTGTTAAAAGTATTACAATTTCTTAATTTCATTAACATAATGTATAGTTTCGTTTCACAAGCCGCTGTTAAGAAAATAGAGGCACAATGAAGTGTAAATTTACAATTGACTATAACTAAGGACGGACAGGTTTTAGGTTTGTTTTATCATCAACAAATTATATGATACAATATTTTTAACATAATGTTGATAAAAGTAAAAATTATAGGTGTACATTCTATAAAACATTTAAGTAAATAGTTATCTATCATAAATTTAACGTAAAAAATACATTTAGACGTGTCCTGTCAAATAAAACGTAGATAGTAGCTTATTACTGGCGGGATTTGTACCTATTAGCTCGTAGCCATAAAGTAATATAAAAGAAAATGAAATTTCTAAACTTAAAATAACCATAGAGTAACTTTTAAATCCAGATTTTTATAATATTTTTATGAATAAAAAATTAATTGGTTAGCGCTGTTCTGAAACTGCTGATATCGCCGATATATATCAGCTGATACCAATCATAAGAGGAAGATAAATACATAATAATAAAGACTACAAAATTATAATTAGCCTACTTCAACAGCGAACGGTAATGATCAAATATGCTTAAATACATAAATTACCGTTAATATTTTTGAGATCGTGCATTTCTGGTAATGTAATCACGCCCTAACTTAGGATTATTTTTACACACTAAACTAGAAGATGGAATGTTAAAAGTCGAAAGGCACTTTTGGAAATGAAACTGTAAATGCAATTTAAAAATAATATATAGATAGTCAAGACGTCTTGTTTCAGTCTTTTCATTGCTTTTTTTAATATTAAATTAGTTTGTCCTTTTACACCCACTCAAAGGCCTTATATCTAAAAACACGTAATGTAAGTAAATACTGCTCACACGACCTCACATCATCATTACATTACAGGAGTCTTCGGATGGTCATAGAACCTATCTACCAGGATGGTGTCAAATGAGCATGCGGTCTAACTGATGGTAAGCGTTTACCGCCACTTACTTATCCATGCAATAAAACTCTCTTCACACCCTTCTTGAACTGTATAACCCCAAGGATTATGTTCTTCAATTTTCAATATTTGAGTTGACAGTAACTTAGTAAATTGTTACCTAAAGTAACTACTGTTTTGTTGAAATATATTTCTCTTCTAATATATCAGGTTCACAGGAGTCAAAATAAAAGTTGCGCTTTCTAGTCTGGTACTTAATCATGCAGCGGTGGATATATAGATTTTTAATGTAGCATATGTTATATTATATGTAGATAAATAACACGAAACCAGTGATCATTTATCAAAAGAATGTGTGTAAGTATAGACAGTACTGGTATTCTCTCTGCCTTCCCAGTGAGGGACTCAGCGTGAGGATATGTATGTATGTATCTAACATACGCGTTGATTCGCTTTATCTTGCATATATACATAACGCGAATTTATTATTATTATCATTTTACATGGCAGTTTCGAGAGGTTGGCTGTGAGACCTGCTCGCTTCAGACATGGGAAGTGGGCTCGATTCTGAGTCATCGAAATCGAAGTTCGTTTCCAGTAAAGCTTCCGATTTAGACCTGTGATGAAGTTCCGGGGTTGGCGTGTCGAACTCCCTGGAGTCCTGAGGAGTTGAGTCGTAGCTTGGAATGTTGTCTGATGGGGTCGTGTCGAAGCTGTAGCCTGGGGGGTGCGGTGGGCTGGGCAGGTTGTCTTCGTAGTAGTGCTGTTGTTCTGAGGAAGCAATTACCATGCTAATAAGAATAATAAAGATTGTAATCAGAGCAGAGGCGTAACACAACACCGCCTATTCGTCTGATATACAGGGTGCTTTGAATTTGACACTTGTTAAAAATGTGATAGAGCACCATAATAGGCAGCAGATAAAAAAAATGAGTTGACAAATGTATTAAACCTTATTTTCGCTTAAAAATCTGCTGTAACAATAAAGTTATATATTATGAAAAAAAGCAACTACGTTTTTTTTATTGTTTCTATACAAATCGTATTTAACCGTGTTTCGTAGTTAGTATGCCTTTTAATAATGTCTACTATTGTTAATCTTGGATCTATTTTATTTTTTAATAGGTAATCTGTGTGTACCGATAATACTCAAACATAGGGAAAGGTTGCACTTAATAGTGAGGCGCGTCCTCGTGGATGCTACTATCTACATACTATGTTAAATGGGGAGATAAATACATACCTGGAACGTTATTCCTCTGACCGAACGTAGTGGTGGGCACTGAGCCCGCTTGCGGTTGCTCCGGCATTTTCGACCTTAACTCCATCAAGAAGGATAGCTTTGGTTGTCCGCCATAGTTGGAAGCTCCATACGGCCCGTAAGCCTTGCCGCCTTTATCTACATCTCTTTTCAAGTCCAAACGCTCGTCTCTGTCCAACCCTCGCAATGGTAAGGTGTCCGACGTATAATATTGGTCTGGGGTTACATCCATGCCTCCAGGATGGTGGATGATAGGAATCTCCTCAGTCATCACGGTACTGATAGATGGCGCTTCACTAGCAGGGTTTGAGTGTTCCCTGTAACCATCGTTCTTAAACGCTAGGTTATAAGGTCGATTATTGTTTGTAGGCACTGAGTATTCGGGTGAAATGGGTTTTTTCACGAACGAACTGTGCTTCAGAGGTATGACGTTCGCGTTTGGATTGTGCGCTTCGTAAATGTCGAAGCTTTGGTTGTCTTCTATCGAAGAGTTAAACTGGCTTTTTTCCATTGATTCCATGGATGCGGTCGACGCTAACATTTTTCTATAGTCCGAGCCTTTGGTTAGCGTCTCAGTGGATCTTGTGCTCTGTAATGAATGTATTTAGAGCTTAGTTTTGATTGTCAAATACGTATGAATACTAACTGGGGATTCTTTTGAGAAAATATCAAATATATATACAAATAATGACTGATGTTCAGTGATTTTAAGAACATTTGAATTGAACATTGTCTTGAAGTCATTGGAACTAGATATTTATATAACATATTAATTACAAAATCCGGCACTTTTGGTATTGCAAGTTAATATGCTTGATTGCCAACATTTTAGAACAAAGAAAAAATTTTGCTTTAAAATATTACAGTACTCGATTACAAGAATGTATGAACAAAATTGAAGAATGTGGATGAACGGAAAGAGACCTGTACACTAGAGAACTGTACTCTCTGACTTCCCCGTGAGAGAATTGGCGTGATGAAATGTAAATATACATAAAAAATGATGTAAAAAAATATCTTTACCAATTGCGCCAATTTCCTCCTGTAAGCTGTATCCGGGAACCCCCCGTTGATGCTCCCAATAGAACGCACCGAGTGTAGCGATTGCCGAATAGAGTTCCTTCGCTCTAGTCTCTGTACGTGTCTGCAAAAAGAATAACATTTAAAGTCTACAATAGATTTTTTGAATCCAAGTTCTATGTCTGTTAGAGTCGGCGGCGCTCGAGCGATACCCCTTGTATTGCAACACCACGAGCTTGAGAAGAAGAAGAAGTCCGAAGTACAGTTATGCTTGAGTAACAGCGATGGACTCGCTATCTGTCACGTTTGCACCTAAAAAATCTGGCGGAAGGTGGGTGGGTACCTACACAGCAGGATATACAATCTTAATATATATAAATTACGTGTCACGTTGTTTGTCCGCGATGGACTCCTCAATTACTAAACTGATTTCAATCAAATTTGCACACCGTGTGCAGTTTGATCCAACTTGAAAGATAGGACAGCTTACATCACAATTGGACCTAGTGGCGCTGCGATCGTGTTTCAGGAAGTTTAAATTTTTCACCCGGGCGAAGCTGGGCGGGACAGCTAGTTAGTTTATATATTAGTTAAGCAATGTCATCATGTTTGACATAAAATTGTACGACGTGGATGGTTATTGCACAAAATATTATATTACACTAGCTGTGACTTCGTTCGCGTGGAATTTAACAAAAAATATTGTACAGTTCCCAGAGTAAAAGTTATTCCTTTTAACATCAGCTATCTGCCATCTGCCAGTGAAAGTCCCGCTAAAATCGGTTTAGCCGTTTCAGAGATTACCCGGAACAAACAGACAGACAGTCAGAGAGATAAAAATTGTAAAAAAATACATTTTGGTACCGTGTATGTATACATTCATATGCATTTAGAAAAACGCGTTTTTTTCTATATCAAACAGACCCTCCAATTGTATTTATCTGTGTAGATATATAAGACACTGTACCTGTGCTTCGACTTGGAGTACCAGCAAATGAGAGCAGCTCCCACGAGCAGCACAGCGGCTGCCAACACCCCCACGAACGCTACTGCCAACGTGTCTCCGCGCCAGGACATCGGGTCGATCGATATCTTTGGGTCTGTACGGATTACACATTGTAACTGATCCATATGTTGAAAAAGCCGTGGTGGCCGAGTGGTTCGAGCAGTTGCCTGCGACACAAAGAACTCAAGTTCGAATCCCGCCTGTACCAATGAGTTTTTCTGAACTTACGTACAGTGATTAGTCACACCACGAGCTTAAGTGAAGGAAAACATCGAGAGGAAACCTGCATACGTCTGAGTAGCAATTTAAAGGCGTATGTATAGTCGTGCTTGAGTTACGGCGATGGATTCGCCATCCGTCACGTTTGGCACCTAAATATATCTCTGGCGGAAAGTGGGTTGTGGTTACTTATACACCTATACACCTCTGCCTACCCCTTCGGGGACCCTCGTGGGAAGGCGCAAGGATATAGGTAAAAATGTATTAATTTGTTGTAATACAACATAATTCGAAGTTTCTTGCAGGATCGGCAGCGCGCGATCAATACCACTAGTGTGGGAAGCGGTAACCGCTTACCATCAGGCGGACCGTTTGTATGCCATCCGTGTGGTATCAAAAATTATAAAGTGATAACAAGCACATACCAATCTCACAAATGAACGCGTTCTTCTGATTGCAGTCTGTGATCTCGACTGCAGAGAAGGCGAAGGAGGTGCACTGAGTGACGTAGTTAATGTTGTTGACCCACACGCGGTCCCCGTACTGGAACCACTGGTTCTGGCGCTGGATGAACTCGTAAAGGGCCCCGTAGTTGCCCGTCACGTACGGCATCGATGCGTTGTCCGACTGGGAACGTCAATCAAACTTTAACTTTGGAAGTATAAGCCGAACAATGTCAAGTCGGACAGGCCTCCATACAGGAGTAAGCATTACATCGACTATTGGTCGATTGTAACGGCCGTCTGGTCTAGTTCGCGGGTTCGATCCGCCGAGGGCAGATATATTTTTTATTTTTAGCTAGATAGATGTATTTTTTTTAGTTAGGCTAGATAGATGGCAGCAAATGTGTAAACGTTGTGTATGTGTTTGTGTATAGGCAGAGTATACTGACCTATATATATACTGACCAGGACCAGCCGTGGTGGCCGAGTGGTTCGAGCAGTTGCCTGCGACGCAAAGGTCGCAAGTTCGAATCCCGACTGTACCAATGAGTTTCTTCTGAACTTAAGTACAGTGATTAGTCACACCACGAGCTTTACGGTGAAGGAAAACATCGAGAGGAAACCTGCATACGTCAGAGAAGAAATTCAAAGGCGTATGTATAGTCGTGCTTGAGTAACGGCGATGGACTCGCCATCTGTCACGTTGGCACCTAATATACCTTTGGCGGAAAGTGGGTGTGTGGGTATTACCTATACACCTCTGCCTACCCCTTCGGGGACCCTTGTGGGAAGGCGTGAGGATATATTATTATATTATTATTATTATATACTGACCAGGCAGAAGCTCCTCGCGTCGTGGTAGGTCATGGGCGCGCCAACGTACATGTAGCAGGTGCCGTGTAGCGCGTCCCAGCCGGGCGGGCACTTGCCGCCGCCCAGCAGCGTGAGGTTGTCGGCGTAGTAGGGCCGGTAGTCCACCTCCAGCAGCAGCGGGCTGTCGGCCAGGTCGCGCACGCGCCCCGCCACCGCCAGGCTCGTGTTGTAGCTCCAGTAGTTGTGCTTCGCGTCGATGCGCGTGCGCCACAAGTCGAGCGAGCTTAGATATAGATCACACGCTTAGAAAAGCCATACGCTATATATCTTATATTTTTATATATAACTACTTAAGCATGTGTTCGCGGATGGATCTCGGTACGTCTGGAGTATTGTGGGATGAGTTGATTAATGAGAGAGATATTAGAGAGGTAGGGCATAATGGGTTTCCTGTTCGAATTTGGAGCTACCCGGACAGGACCTCTACCTTATAGAAGTCCGTAGCCAAATAACACAATTTTTTGTGTTGTGTTCCTACGCGGTGAATAAGGTTTCCAGTAATGAGCTCCTTGGGGAGGGGGAGGATTGTTATATTGTGTGGAAGCAGAGGGATAGTCCTATTATGCTGCCAACACAGTATAACTCTCCAAACACAGAGTGCTAACGCGCAAATAGGCTGCGGTAACCGTTTTCCATCGGGTGGGCTGTATGCTTGTTTGCCA
>JACCPG010000770.1:55332-84856 GCA_016069955.1 Drepana arcuata | reverse complement strand
ATATGTCACGTTGGCACCTAAAATATATCTCTGGCAGACAGTGGGTGTGTGTGTGCCTACCTTTCTACCTTCGGGGACCCTTATAGCAAGGCAAGAGGATATATTATTTATTATTATCTGTCTTTATAAGTATGTATATCGTCTAGTCCCCAGAGAACAAGCTTACTTAAGGATTAGGTGAGTTTGTGTGCAATTGTTTTAATGTATCCATTTATTTCCATTCATCCTCAGGAAGTTCCATGGGGATTGACCAAGCTTCTCATCGAGATCAAAAATTCGTACGCCAATCCCCCGGTGTTCATTACAGAGAATGGCTGGTCCACTACGGGAAGCCTGGTAGATGAAGACAGAATACATTACTATAGGGGATATCTCAACGCTCTTTTATACGCTGTGGATGACGGATGTGACGTCAGAGGTTATGCAGCCTACTCACTGTTAGACAGTTTTGAGTGGTTGCAGGGGTATACGTTAGTATTATTTTTATTTAATTGGTCGTAAATACCCTTGAAACTTGGATACCTAAAAGTATGGTTATCGCTAAAAATGTCTGTATTGATCTATCATTGATCTATCATTGATCTAAACCTTGTCATCACGATAGTCTAAAGGTTATGACAAATGCGGGCCAGAAATCAACGCTTTTTTTAAAATAGAAATTCACACACATAGGGTTACAATTAGAGAAATCTCTTACTGCTTGTTCCTTCACAGAATGGTCCCCGAAGGGGGATGCTGAGAGTCTGTAGGTAGTACCAACTACCAACACACCCACTTTCCGCCAGAGACATATTTTTAGGTGCCAACGTGACAAATGGCGACTCCGTCGCCGTAATGATAAGGATATATGTACATTTATACTTACATGTCATCACGCCAAGTCCCTAACAGTGTAGGCAGATAGAATAGACCACCAGTTCTCTCTAGACTTCACTACCTCCACATTCATCAGTCTCTTCATACATACTCGTCAGTTTCGAGTACACTTGACGTTCCCGTCCTTGAATGTCCGATCGCTATATAATAATAATATAATATATCCTCACGCCTTCCCACAAGGGTCCCCGGAGTGGTAGGCAGAGGTGTATAGGTAATACCCACACACCCACTTTCCGCCAGAGGTATATTAGGTGGCAACGTGACAGATGGCGAGTCCATCGCCGTTACTCAAGCACGACTATACATACGCCTTTGAATTTCTTCTCGGACGTATGCAGGTTTCCTCTCGATGTTTTCCTTCACCGTAAAGCTCGTGGTGTGACTAATCACTGTACTCGCTATATATATTTATATAGTACTCAATGTTTGTTTATTCCTCAATGAGGCCAGAACGGATGAACTGAATAAGATGAAATTTACTTCAGTTATAGATTAGAGAGTTGCATCAGAGACACCGACTACAGCCCAGCTCTTAAAATTTATGATTATGATAAATTATTAGCTGGATTATCAAGTAGAAGTTGTACTTACCTAGGTTAGGTAGGTAGGTAGGTTACCTTAGGTATGTAAGTCTAGAGAGAACTGGCGCTCTATACTCTCTGCCTACCCCGTTAGGGACTTGGCGTGATGATATGTATGTATGTAAGTTGTACTTGAAAACTATCAATGACATTTAATTAAGGCAGGTGTATCCGCGGGGCAGGCCTAGTAATATACCTATGAATACGCCAGTTTTGACCGACAGCTATTTTGAGAACGACACTATTGTTCCTAATTCGACGGCTTTCTGGTCTAGCGTTCAGAGAAGCTTGAAGCTTGAGGTCGCGGGTTCGATTCCCGCTGAGGGTAGATATTTGTGTGAAGAATGCTAGTATTTGTACCCTAGGCTAGGAAGTTCTTTGTATTTGTGTTTGTACATATATTTATCTATCGTTGTCTAGTTTCTAATGTACAAGCTTTGCTTAGATTGGGACTATGTCAATTTTAGTGGAATTGTCCCAAGGTATTTATTTTTTATTATTTAGAATCCTAACGCGTCCTGGTATATGCGAGTGTACTGTAGACATTGTATCTTAGGGCTTGATTAAATCAACGTTGTTGTAGGAACTTTTTCTGCACATTCCGTCCGGAGCGCTATAGTTTGCCCCAGTGAAGTGTAAATATACGCAGATATTAACTTTGCATTTATTTTAAGGGAAAAGTTTGGATTGTACAAAGTGGACTTTAGAAGTCAAGACCGAACCAGAACGCCCCGAAAATCCGCATATATTTATAAGGAAATCATCAGATCTAAGTCGTTGAACCCAGATTTTGAGCCAGAAAAATATATTGTCGAAATACAGGACAGTCAAGAAAAAGAAAAGGATAAGGAAGATAACGACGGATATTAGATTGTAAATGATAATATAATAAAAGTTCTAGAACTTACTACTCTTTTTTTTTTTGTCGGTGAATATTTACCGTCTATGACATAATTATGAATTATGATTGTAATTAAAACCGCTTTTTTAGTTTCATTTACTTAAATATGGGCTTCTTTTAAAAAAACACATTACGATATAAACATGTCACCATTGGAGATTAGTGAAAATTTTAAAAGATATATTGAAACAAATCTACATCTACTCTAAAGTGTTAATGTAAAAAAAAGTGAATTGTACGCAGTCAAAACTGTCAAAGTATTTATGTTCTGTCAGAATTTAAGACTCAGACAACAGAATCGTCACTGCGCTGAGTGAAATAATTTGTTTTGTTTATGTGTCATATAACTCGCCGTATTTTATTGTTAATCCACACCAAAAATGTGCGATTTAAATGATAATCCAATAAAATTGAGTGTAAAATGGAATGGAAAAGAGTTTGATATACCGGATTTTTCGCCGTCCGATTCTGTAGCAATGCTCAAAATTGCGATTGAAAACGCCACTGGCGTTCGACCAGAACGACAAAAGTTGCTCAATGTTAAATTCCAGGGTAATTGCCTTATTTTAATAACATTTATAACATTAAAGTCCTTGTCTTAGAATATGTGTCTGTACACTAATTCCACATTGTTGGTAAAACTAACCAAAAAACCTTTAGTCTCTGCCAGGATATATATGCCATAAAATGGCCATAATATGTGAAATTACGAATTATTGCAAATGCCTTTTTTATTCTACTGATCTGGCCCATGTAATAGCACGCGACCCAGAGGGTGACATGGTTTAAGCAGCTACCACTGCCCACAGCAATACCATGACATTTGCAACACCAGGATTATCACTTGTGCATTGCTGGTTCTGCAGGAATCTTTTCACACCCTTAATGGACTCCATGCTGTGTACTCACTAGGGAAAATCTCATTGGGGAGTATATTCTGCAGCCTGTGTGCTTACACAAGAAATTCCTTTTCAATTATACTTATCAAAAAACTTTTCAGGTAAAGTTGCTACAGACAACTACACTCTAGCGGAGCTAAACCTCAAGCCAAACCTTAAAATTATGATGATGGGGTCTCTTGAGGAGGCTATAGAGGGCGCTATAACCAAGCCTGATGTTGGGGATGAGGTGGTCAATGACTTAGATTTTGAAGAGGAGGAGGTTGATGTAGAGAATCAAGAGGTATTTTACTTTACAAACAAATTAATATAGCAATCTTGTCTTCTTGTGTCCTATTAAACCCCTAGCTTTTGATTAATGTCTTAAGCTGAGATCTGAACCCCCAGAGTGTGCCGTTGGCTGTGGTTATTTAGCAAGCAAGTCACAGTCAGGGTTAGACTCCAAGAGGGCATTGAGTGCAGTGAGAGTGCGCGAGGTATAGGGCAATGTACAGGCAATACTGTGCGATGTGTGACCACTGCAAACAGACTGGCTCCAGCCACGTGTGTAGTTATCAGGCACAAAAAGCCTTGATAGCTGTGTAGCTGATAGTGTAGCTCTGGAGCATCTGATTTTCCATGAAGTATCTTACACATGGTTATCATTTGGTCATATTTCCTTTTTACCTGTAGAGAATTATATCCTAAAGAGCCTACAAACAAACCAGTAGGATACATGAAGGGATATAAGCCATAGATTGCCTTTTGTATAAATATCTTTAAATGTATTGTATGGAAAAAATAATTAAATAGGTACTTTTGGAAAATAGCATTTCATGTAATTTAATGATTATGTAATTTAATGTGGGTGAATGTATTGACATACTTAATTAACTTAATTTCAGATATACTTAGCAAAAATCATTAAGCGTGTTAGAGACTACAAAATAAATGTAATCAATGAACCTCGGCCGGGCAAGAAGCTTCTTGTGTTGGACATAGACTACACATTGTTCGACCATAGATCTGTTGCAGAGACTGGTGAGTAAATTTACCTTTTTTTTGTAATATTTATTCTCTCATAATAAATTTAAGGGCTGGGCTCTTGTCGGCGTCACAATGTAATCCTGTTAACTTCAATACAACACCAATCTGAGAGGATCACATGTATGTAGCAAGACAATGACAGATAACCTACAATATGCAGTCATACTACCCACCTCTACTTAACGATTCAATAAGTATCCATATTGATACGTAACAAATTCCTTCCTTTTGCTTCCATCCAGCGCAATCTCTTTGACCTCCCATATTTTGAGAGACACTTTATCTTAGATCTGACACATGTATGATAATCTTGGTCTTCCTTATCCTCACATCTCCTTCTAAGATACTGCAGAAGCTGTCATGTTTATGCTATTTCATCCACCCTGCTGTTATCAAATATCTGTTCTTTCATACAATATTTTTGGCTGCCCATTTAATATTTTTAGACGTAGAATAATAAAAACTTATTTATAACAATTCTTAGATTCATAGCATCTGGCTGCCTTGATCCTTATGAACCTACAGTGAACTACAACAATGCTCACATTATTTTAATAAGGTTAGCTGCATTAATCTTCATGAATCCATGATGAACTTCATATCTTTAAAGACTTATCCTCAGAAGAGAAGTAATGTTACAGAGCTTATAATCAATGTCTTTAACACACTACTTTTGCAGGGTATGAACTAATGCGTCCGTTTCTTCACGAATTCCTTACATCAGCATATGAAGACTACGATATAGTTATCTGGTCAGCGACCGGCATGAAATGGATCGAGGAGAAAATGAGACTGCTGGGTGTTTCGGCGCACCAGGAGTATAAGATCATGTTCCATCTCGACTACTTAGCCATGATTACAGTACACACAGCCAAGTACGGCACTATTGATGTTAGTATACACTTTTGATCTATGCTGCATTGGCAATCTGCATATTTTTGTGAAAAAAAATTACTATAATAAAAACTTCTAAACGAAATTAAATGAAGTTTGGCTTAAGGATAAGTTGTTAGCTAGACTAACTCTTAATTGTTACAGGTTAAACCTTTAGGCGTAATCTGGGGCAAATACCCTCAGTACAGTTCAAAAAACACAATAATGTTTGATGACATCAGGAGGAATTTCATAATGAACCCGAAGAGCGGCCTGAAAATACGGCCGTTCAGGCAAGCTCACCTCAACAGGGACCGGGACAGAGAGCTGCTTCACCTCAGTACTTACCTTCGCGACATAGCCCAATACTGCGATGATTTCGACACACTTAATCATAAGAAATGGGAGAAATACAAACCAGACAAGAATAGGACACAGCATGCGGGTAGTAAGAGAAAAGCTGATGATACCCCCGCGGCCCCGAAGGAATGACGCCAGTTCTAGGACCAGGCCGACTTGGACTGTTAACACGGTATTGACTCGCTGTAATTTTTTTATACTGAAAAAGGGTTCAGTTTGCATCTTTATCTTGTTTGCTTTCCATTGCATTTATTATTTATTAATCTTTTATGTATGTATATTGTTTATCTGTATCTGTTGCCTTTTGGACAAAGAGTTATTGAAGAAGGATGCTATAATAATTATTGCTAACACTTTACTATACAAAACTTTATCACCTAATTTTTTTTCATCTGTATTTAGAGCAGTAGCATAAATTTGGTGAGAAATTTGAACATTTCTTACGTTTAATTTAAGGGAAACTGCGACCTTAACTTTAATCCTATATCTATTGATCTTCAGAATCAAATTTGCAGCAAGGACCATTCCATCTATTAATGTACAAAATTCCAGCCCCAATTACAGTATTCAGATTAGCGCTCTTCGATGCAACAATGTAACCTCCAAGGTTACATTTTCAAAAGTATACTTTCCCTTATCGACTTTAAGTCCAAATTGCTTTGTTCCGAAGCGAGACGATGCCGCAGTTAAATCGGTGACTCTTAAGTCGGTTGTATAGTGTTTATTATCAATGTAAAAAGACTCAGTTTAATATTAAGTTTGTATTATCCATATTGATGTTGCTTTTGTAGGAAAAATATTTCCAGTGTAATTTTTCACTTGACTAGAATGTTATTTAGATCTTATATAGAAAGTGGGTTCCGTCATCATATCAAAGGAACCGCATGTAGTAACACGACGCATCAATCAATCAATCAATCAAAATCTTTTTATTTCACATAGGCCCAGGTGGGCACTTATAAAACGTCGAAAAAGAAGCACGGTTCGGGTTGGTCGCTTCCATGGAGAAGAACCGGCAAGAAACTCCATGCGTCATCTTTGCCAGCGAATACGTCAAGTTGTCGAAACGTCATCAAACGTGTCAAAATATATAGCAAAGATCTGTAAAGCGTTCCAAGCTTGCGTTAATGGAACTAATTTCTCGATTTTTTTTTGATAGTCCATTGATCCATTCTAATCGCTCGTGACCCGTTCACGGTTTACGATTAGGGGGGTCTTGGAACATACCACAATCGGTCACAGGGCGGGAGGCGGGACTTAGGCTTGGTAACGCGGTCAATAACCTCGAAGAAAACATCGCGCTTTTTTAATCTATATTCCAATATGGCGCGCAATACTTGACACTGCTTAAACTCAGATGGTAGCATTGACGAGTCTTGGCATATAGAACGAGTAGTTACCAAGGAGGGAGAATGTCAAAAAACTTACAGTATTACAGTAACAGATTCTTATGCAATGCTGCCCACACAAGATACTATGTATAGTTCAAGGCATGGCAATACTGTGTGGAATGTTAACGGTGGAAATATTACTCTAATAACTATTTACGAGTAGAGCGACTTTAAAACATTAGTTTATTAATTTCTTCTCTCTCTGCTTATTCACACTCTTTGGACCCACAAGTTGGAGCTAATTTTTTTTGTTCTAAAAATGTATCTAGACTTTATAGATATAATTGACAACATTAATGTCCACTATTTTTATGTATATTTGTTTTATTTTTATTAAGGCAATCGAACAACCCTGTCAAACCCAAATCAAAGGACTTTTTATGTGTATTAAGAAACATCTTGAAACTTCTTAAAAGTGTTGCATTTAAAATAATAATATTGTACAACTTATGTACGAACGAGTCCATTAGTAAGTGCCGATTTTAAATTGCTTAAACATTATAAGTAGGTCCATAATATTTAGCCTTAAATCGCCCAAGACTGCGAAAGTAAGACGAGCTTCTCAAGTGATATTAAAGAATTTGTATTTATTTTTCACACAACTCGTATGAAGCTTGTTTTAACATTGGCTCAAATTTTGATTAAACTAGGATTTAACTGCCTATTTTGGGGCAAAAATATACGCTTTTAACATACATAATATATGTATACATCGTAGGCAATGAATATCGTATATATTCACGAAATGTATCAACAACACGAAAATGGCGCTTAATTATTATAACGATCACCGAGTGTATGTTAATTATAACTTATTTTAAATAAATATATTTTTGCATAAGACCATCACTGTAGAAGAATGTGTAAAATATATATTGGTGTAAGTTTTTATATACTCTGTGCTAATTGTGTATATACAAGAACCCTTTGGTAAAAATAACATTTATGTATACTTACGGAACCCCATATGACGGGAAGTCTGTTAGCTATGGCCACTCAATTTAAATATATACCATAAATAAAACTAAAAAAAGCTTTTTTATTCGCCAACATGAGTTATGTAACTATGGTTCCATATATACTAACATCAGATATGTTGAAGCGTAATCAAGCAATCTTATATGGTAAAATAATGTCAAATACATCATATATTAACCCTTGCAACTTTATGTACCGGCAGAAAATGATTGTATACTGAAAACAATTGTAACCAAATAAATATTAAATTGATACCTAGATCGCTGTGAAGGTGCTCCTGGGTTTTGCATATTGACGTTTTATTACCCTGATTTCATTACATAATAGGCTCGTGTCCACTATGAATAAATTATTGGGAGTTAAGGAGAGGAATCATATTAGTGGTTAATGACACTTGTGATATATATATCCTCACGTCTTCCTAGAAGCGGTAAGTATACCCACACCCACTTTCCGCCTCCCGGCTGGAGGCCTAGGTCTCGCCAATGACCGGTTAAGTAGCAAAAGTTCCTGGAACTCACGCTACGAGAGACAATAAAAAAATAAAGTTGCAGATGGCCAGTCCATCGCCGTTACTCAAGCACGACTCTACATATGCCTTTGAATTTCTTCTCAAGCGTATACAAGTTTCCTCTCCATGTTTTCCTTCACCGTAAAGTCGTGTGATTAATCACTGTACTTAAGTTCAGAAAAACTCATTAGTACAGTCGGGGTTCGAACAATTAATATTAAATTATTTACATAATAAGAGTACCTATATTTATTGATTGGACACTAGGTATACGAACGAACTAAGATATCATATAAGTACAATTTTATAACTTCGCTACTAGCCTATTGTAGGAGTTAGTGATAAAATTTGTGTTTGTGCCGCACACACAAAGCCCTGGTGCTTCTTAAGCCTAACTATTTCATCTAGTTCGTATTTTTTTTACTTAAACTATGTTCTCATACTACCATGGCACTTGTTGGTTGCACAGCACGTTCAAAGTACCCAAATTAAGAGTCTGAACTACGTATACGAACCAAAACAGCTTTGTGCACTGGCACTCAAACTCTGCTAATATGTATTTGGTATTACAAGCGTTTTTACATTTCTAATAAGTTCCAGCTGGGAATTTATTTCATTATTTTTCTACTGTTCTGCTTGTATAGCACGCATTAATATGATAGACAGTGTGATTGGCTATCCTTTCTTTAATTATAACTTAACGACAAAAAATACTTATCAGTGTTTGGGAAATGATAATCAGCGTAAGTGTTCAATAAAATTAGTATTAAGCTGTTTGAACCCTATTCCAAGCCTACAAATTGGAGAGAGCATACCTCGACTTCCGGTGTGAACACGTCATACTTAGCCTCCCCTTGTGTATTGGTAGCAGCTCCTTCCTGTGTATTTTAATAATTTATTCTCAACCATCAGCAGCCAGGCGCGAAGGCGCGCTAGCATCATTGGCGTTTTTCGACCCGTTGGTGTAACACGAAAATACGGGGCTGCATAGCTGTATTCTTGTCTATACAAGCTTGTCCTAAGCCCTCGTCCTCCCCTGGATCGTCGTCGGCTTTTCAACGCGTCGTGTGGTCGCCGGGAACGTAAGCGCAAAGATAAGCGAAATATGTAGTTGGAAAAAAGTAGTATATCACGCCACGAGCGTAAGTACTATGGTGTCAGGTCAGTCAATCTTACCATTTTCTTAATCCCGTCAAGTCATGCATGATAACTGCGATTTGGACAACTATTTGTCTATTATGGCAATAATTATTAACACCCGGTATCACATAATGGTGATTAGTGCAAAACAGTCTTCCGCTACCCTCGCTTTGCACTTAATTAAGCAAGTGACTACCCTTAATTCGATACTTGCTTAAATCTCGGCTACCCATGCTGTAGCTCTATTTAAATTGCATTGTGGCTGATCGATTTTATTTTATGTCAGATATCCATGAATGTAACTAATATGTTGAAACAATACCTGTATTCATTTAAGAGCCTTACGGTAAATGAAAACATCAAGAAGAATCCTGCATAAGTTTGAGTAGAAACTAAGGACGTATTTAGTTAGTTCACTTTAATTAAAACTGTATACACTATTAACGGTAATTACAGATAGTTATAAAAAACCAAAGTCGTGATTGAGAGATGACGATGGACTCTCCATCTGTCTCGTTTGCACTTGTATTATATCACTTAAAATGGGTATATAGATGCTGTCCACTCCTGTGTACCCCTTCAGGAACCCCCACGGGATCCCTTTCGTGAAGATCTAAATAAAGAGCTCGGCAGTAGTGGCTAATGCTCCACAATTCCGAGAATGAAAAGGTCTTGAAGGCTTATAGTTTTTACCTCTCGGCTGGGCTGCACTGAACAAGTATCCGGCAATGGTGGCACTGAGAAGGTTTCTTTCAGATCGCACTCCACCCATGCGTGAGTTGCGGCAAGAAAAATGGAGTTATTTCTAACACAACGTTGGCCGATTCGCTGTTTCTACAGCCAGTCCTAACGCAGCTTTCGCTTCACCGAGCTGCAAACTTGGAACTCTTGCGCAAAGAGTAGGACCAAGAAAACTCATCTTTAATGCAGCACGCGGCCCCGCCGCTGCTTCTATAACCAGCTCTTTGGAGCCTTCCTTTTGTAGGATCACAATCGAATGATGCCACCGAAAAGGTTCTCTCCGGACTGCGCTCAACCGTTGCGCTAAGGGCGGAACTAAGGAGAATCGTCTCTAACCCGCAACGTAGCCGTATTGCTGTATCTACAATCAGTCCTAATGCTACTTTTACTTCGCAGAGCTACAAATGATAACTTTTGCGCACAACGCAAAACCAAGAAGACATGTAATTAATCCAGTACGCGGCTACGCTACTGCTTCTACAAGCAGCCCTAGGCAGCCTTCCCTTTGCAGGGTCGCAATCGTAAGTGTGATGTATATGTTACGTGAATACACAATATAAAAACCGCCAAGCACGACGTTTTACAGCGGCATTTAAAATGACTAGCACACTTTTCTAGCAGGCAAACTGGCCTAGTTATGTTTTATATATTAATTATTTCCAGAGGTTCTCACTAATAAGCTCTCTGTCGTTGCCGTGTTTCGAAAGTTTTCATATACACCGCAGTATCGGTACGGAGCCAAAAATTCGGAAAATAATAGATAGAACAGGCGTATTGGAACCGGTTCTAGCCACCCCAAGCTTTGTTCTACATATTCCTAGTTCCAAAGGGGACTAAGCATACACGTGCGGGCCGTGCGGCGAAATAACTTTCTAATCTGTGTATCCGATTACATATTAAAGTAAACACACAAGCTTGTTTACCACAAACATGTTAGAGATCTCGTTTCATCTCCTACCGAATTAGTCTAGTGAAAATATATATATAAGACTCATATTTTCGCGCACCGATTATGTCTTCATATACTTTTCCTATACCAGGATATGTTTGCAAATCTCAAAAGTTGGTCTGCCAAATTCTTTTAAAAGGTCTTACACTCTCAGTGAACCTACAACCTTGCCTGGCAAATCTGAACAATTAAATATTAGACTACTAGGGGGTGCACACTGCACCTCCTTCTTCCTTCCTCCTTCGCAGGAAGTACGAGTAGGATTCAATGTGAGAACCTTGGACCAGCGAGAAAATTTTCCAGCAGATATAGTAAATCTTGTTGGTAATATCCAAATATCTTAGTATAGCGCCAGTTCTTTCCTCGCCAAATAAAATTCCTACTAGGCATTTAAAGAGTAGTGGTCTCCTGAAACCGCATATAACCGACAATTGTTTTTATACAGTCCTCAGCTACTACATTATCTTTGGTCAGAATTTAAAATACTGAAATTTTTCTCCGGTGGGTACTAAAGTGGTGTATAAAGAATGCACACAAATCTTTCTTCGACACACTCCGAGTTGCCTCTTACGCTAAGGCTTTTAAGGATGTATGCATCAATGCTAGTTTGGGATTCTCCCAACCTAGACCTATAAAACGACCTGACCATATGTTTGGGACTAATGAAATTTGGGAGCTAAACTGTAATGTTTTAGATACTATGCTCATGAGCCAAGTATTAAAATGTACTCTTGTACATCTAATGTGCGGAATGTGCCCCCAATAATACCTGTTATCGTTAATATTGTTAATCGGTGAAACTGTTCATATATTGACGTTTTGACTATTTTCGCGTTAGAGTATCTTGCCTTTCAATTCTGACGCTTTGATAGTCTCCATGATTGCATAACTATATCATATTTTGGGTGGTCCAATACCGAGGCAAATTGATATTTCACGGTTGACAAATGACTCTCAAATTCAATGACAAGAAATCTTTATATTTGATACCCAAAATAGATCTTTATTGCATCGTATCGTATCAAAAACTCCATCTATCTAGTCTAGTGGTACTACAATATATGCCCCCGGATTTACGGGATCTTACGTCAATGCATTCAGCTGAACTTTGTACATTTGAATATCGTGATTTACCCACTACTTTCACGGTCTCTGGTGGTTTCACTATAATTATTGTCTACTATCAGTTACATATCTATAATTTGTTATTATTTAAAGTATTATAAACCTTTGAAAGGTTCGTGTTTTACAGTTTCTTAGCTCAGCCCACAGGGTACGATTTAACTCCATCAAATACTCTATTTATATTATTATTATTTTTTCAACCGGTGAGCTCGAGAAAGGCTCCATAATCTCTTACCTGGAATTTGCTTCCTAGACTGACAAAACATAACACTGAAAATCTGGCTAGGACCATAAGTTCTATATATTTACTCAAGACATACAAACTTTACACCCTGTACTGGTGTAGGAAAGTAATGTCATTATGTCTAATATGTCTAATAAAAATCTGGCATGATTCTCTTATACTCCTGGATATTTAAATTCCATTAGGAGGTAATCTGCATGTGTCAAGCAATCCAAAGGCATATGTATAGTATTACTTGAGTGATGGCGATGGACTATATACTTTATGGGTACTACTTTACCTATACGCCTCTGCCTAACCCTTCGGTAGCGTGGGGATAATTCCATTTGATATACTTACAGACTTAGCTAGCTTATTGTATTCATAATGTGTACATGATCTACAGGTGTATTAATATATATACATATGAACGCGTAGACTGTAATATATCTCTGGCGGAAGGTGGGTGTGTGGGTACAACCTATACACCTCTGCCTATCCCTTCGGGGACCCTTGTGGAAAGGCGTAAAGATCTTATTATTATTCTTATTATGAACGCGGAGACTAATATTGAACCTTACACTCTTTAATTTTTATCACATTGGCGTTATTATATCAGCAGCCGAAAACAAACACTTCTCAATTTGTAGGCTTGGAATAGGGTTCAAACAGCTTAATTGTAAAATTTTACCTACAAATAAAATTTAAATTAAGCAAATAACCCTATTCCAAGCCTAGTTTTTATTGCTGTCTGCTTAATAGACATTTATTTTTATTCGCATTTTAACCTTAGTACATAAGCTCTTTTTCAGATATTGATCTTAATACTTAAGCTTTCTTTCAGGCATTAATCTTAGTTAAGCTTTCTTTCAGAAATTAAGTAATATATAATTCCTCAATTCTCCCGTCTATATCAGCCTTCCATTGCCACCAGTACATCTCATACTGTGGCCGGAACATATCGCCCTCATGCAAACTATGGGACGCACTCATAGCTAGGGCGGATGGCCTTCAATTGCCCCCAGTACATCTCATTCTGTGGCCGGAACATATCGCCCTCATGCAAACTATGGGACGCACTCATAGCTAGGGCGAATGGCCTTCAATTGCCACCAGTACATCTCATACTGTGGCCGGAACATATCGTCCCCATGCAAACTATGGGACGCACTCATAGCTAAGGCTCGTGGCCTTCCATTGTCACCAGTACATCTCCTACTGTGACCGGAGCATATGTCGCCATGCAAACTATGGGACGCACTCATAGCTAAGGCGCAAGTCCAATATACCGTTCTCATGCAAGCTCATGGAATGGACCCATGGCTGAGGAAGGCTTCTGCTCAATAAAAACAACTTTGAGCTCTAATGATGCTAGCGCGCCTTCGCGCCTGGCTGCTGATGGTTGAGAATAAATTATTAAAATACACAGGAAGGAGCTGCTACCAATACACAAGGGGAGGCTAAGTATGACGTGTTCACACCGGAAGTCGAGGTATGCTCTCTCCAATTTGTAGGCTTGGAATAGGGTTATTTGCTTAATTTAAATTTTATTTGTAGGTAAAATTTTACAAGTCTTTGCATAGCGTAACCAAAGATGACAATTCATTCATATGACATGTGTCAAGTCTACTGCAGTTGCCATGGAAACGCGTAAATGTCAACAAATCCTATTTTAAAGTTCCTTCCATACTATTGAAAAACTACACTAAGCAGTTAATCATTATTGAATGTCGATTATTATGATGGTATATACATTTTAGCTATCAACTATCACGGCCCAAAGGATTAATGATGGTGAGTGGACGACGAAGATTACGTAGAAAGAAATATCCCTAATTCCTCTGCCTACCCCGTTAGGGACTCGGCGTGATGATATGTATGTATGTAAATATGCCTAATTTTATAGTTTTACTGTATACAAATTTCAGGGCTTACTAAGTATTTTGAAAAAACTTCGTTCAAATCCGGACAAGGAGCTTCGTTTATTGCTACTAGGACTTGACAATGCCGGTAAAACGACACTGCTTAAACAGTTGGCATCTGAGGATGTTTCGCACGTAACGCCTACTGCGGGGTTTAATATAAAATCTGTGCTATCTAATGGATTTAAGCTAAATGTGTGGGATATTGGCGGACAGAGGAAGATTAGACCTTATTGGAGGAATTACTTTGAGAACACTGACATTTTGGTAAGTGCGTAGATATTTAAACTGAAGAAAATTTATATATCTCCGGGCGAAAAAGGGCATATTACACACCTCTGCCTACCTTTTTGGGATGTTTGACAACATATATGTATATATATATCAGGTTTTCAAATATATATGTGTATACTTATAAAACCTGTAAAATTTTTACTATCACGAGATTGTAGATATATATGAGTTGTGTCAACTTAAAATCTAATAACAAAAAGGGGCCTCTGCATGTTGGATCCCGACCTTAATAAAGGACCAGGCCTTTTGGCGACACGAGAATTTAAGACAAACATGATTGTATATAATATGTTTTCTTCATTTGTCATCTAAGTGACATAATATATTTTTTTGTATAATTAATACTGCAAACTATGTTTGGGTTCATCAGCAGAATCTTGGATAAATGCTTCAATGGAGCGGAGGGCATTTAACCTTAGTTACGTCCCCTTAATAATGAAGTTTACATTTGTTGTATCACAATGTTGTTGAACCAAATCTTGAAGGCTTTTTGCATCGGCCGCTGTACTCATTCAACATTCATTAAATGTTTTTAAAACTATATTTATGAGTGTGTAAACTGTTTCAGATATATGTAGTGGACTGCTCTGACCACCAGAGGCTGGAGGAAACAGCTCAGGAGCTGGCAGAGCTCTTGCAGGACGATAAAATGAGAGGAGTGCCCTTATTGGTGTACGCCAACAAACAGGATTTATCCACGGGTAAGGTATTTATGGGATTCACTCTAGTTTGCATAACCGTAATAAAGGAGCTGTGGTGGCCGAGTGGTTCGAGCAGTTGCCTGCGACACAAAGGTCGCAAGTTCGAATCCCGACTGTACCAATGAGTTTTTCTGAACTTTAGTACAGTGATTAGTCACACCACGAGCTTTACGGTGAAGGAAAACATCGAGAGGAAACCTGCATACGTCTGAGAAGAAATTCAAAGGGGTATGTATAGTCGTGCTTGAGTAACGACGATTGACAACGTGACAGACGGCGATGGACTCGCCATCTGTCACGTTGGCACCTAATATACCTCTGGTGGAAAGTGGGTGTGTAGGTATTACCTATACACCTCTGCCTACCCCTTCGGGGACCCTTGTGGGAAGGCGTGAGGATATATATTGCATAACCTTTGTTGCTATATATATATAGCGCAAAACTCTTAAACGGCTGAACCGATTTGGATGATTAATTTTGAGGAAGGTTCTTATGGAGAGAAAAAAACGCGAGGAAATAAGTAAGACCGACTATTTTCCTTTTAGGGTTACGAAGTTAGCCGGGCAGCTCGTTAATTAATTAATATTAATTGTAATAATAGTTTCAGTGCCTCATATCAATATTGTATTGACTATAAAAAAATCTTAAAATATGTCTATGGTAACTTTACTGATATCTGAATTTGCTCTTTGTTATGTATTTGTATAAATAGTTATATTAAGTTTCCAAATTAAAAATAATATGTATTTGAATAAATAAAAAAGGTTGTTAATAGCACATATCATCACGCCGAGTCCTAACGCGCCGGTTCTCTTTAGATTTACATACCTCTTTCGCTTCGTTATTAACACCTTTGGCTACTTTACTGATTGTGGCATTAATCATATTCCTAGGAATATAAGGTATACAATATATATAAGTATAAAAATATATACAAATAATAATATAAATAGTAATAACAATACATTAACCATTTTTACTTTATAAATAATAACAGCGCTGCCGTCCAGTTCTGTTGCCCAGCATCTCGGTCTGCACCTGATCAGGGACCGTACTTGGCAGATTCAGGCTTGCGTTGCTACTGATGGAACAGGTGTGAAGGTAATATTAATAAATAAAGATAATAATACAATAATATACCCTCACGCCTTCCCACAAGGGTCCCCGAAAGGGTAGGCAGAGGTGTATAGATAGTACCCACACACCCACTTTCCGCCAGAGATATATTTTTGGTGCCAACGTGAAATACTAGAACCACTCGGCCACCACGGTTAAAATAACAATATAAAAAATGTATTTAGTCACTGTTCAGTAGGTATTCGAACTCGCAGAAATCTACGTTGCAAGTGGACTACTCCAACCATCTGGCTACCTCAGCACTTGAGCACGACTATACATTTCTCCACCAGGTTTTCTCTCGAATCTTTCCTTTACCGTAAAGCTCGTGGTGTGACTTATCACTATACTTAAGTTCAGAACAACTAATTGGTACAGTCGGGTTTCGAACTTGCAACCTATGGCTGCAAACGTTTACTCAAACCACTCAGCCACCACGGTTTATACATTATATATATTTACAATGTTTTTTTTTAACAGGAGGGCATGGAATGGGTTTGCAAAAACATTCCAGTTAAAAAATGAAGATTATCAGACCAGCTGGATATTCGCGAATTTAATCTGTAATATAAAGTAAGCCTTACTTTTGGCTTACATGCACTGTTCTGTGGACGATGAAGGACTTATCTCTGTTTTTAAGCAAGCTGCTTGCTGTTTTTATTTCCCACTTAATAGTATTATATTATATATCTTGTATAAACATGCATATCCTATATCTACCTAATACAGATGCCATCCACGAAGACACGCCCCAACAATTTCTAGTCGGGGGTCGCGGGATGCGGGGAGTATGACCCGAGTCTATTGATTGTAGTGTGCGTGTGCACTCACTGGTAACCAGTATCAAATCAAATCAAATCAAAACCTTTTTATTTCACATAGGCCCAGGTGAGCACTTATAAAACGTCGAAAAAGAAGCACGGTTCGGGTTGGTCGCTTCCATGTAGAAGAACCGGCAAGAAACTCCATGGTTACTCTTTTCAAATCATTAGGCATATAATGGGCATATACAATATTTTTTTCGTTACAGCAATAGTACCCAAGTATGGGGGAACGACGTAGGCCCGACAATAGGTCGTTGCTTACTATACAAAGTATACATAAAGCAAGATAATTATAACAATGTTAGTAAGATCTAAGAATCTACAAAGCCTACAATGTTCTCACATTCACAAATTAGACAAATTAAACAAGTGACACAAATATTGTCATATCAGTACTGTAACTAATTCTGGTCAAGATGTGGAATAAATTAAAATAAAAAAAGTAAAATGATTATTGTAAAAAAAACCCGAATTGAGAACTGTGTGTGTAGTGTGTACCGACAATACTCAAACATTAGTGGAAGGTTGCACACTTACACAATAAACTATAGGGAAGAATAGTGGGGCGCGTCTTTGTCGATGGAACAATCTATAGTCTAACTAAATGTAACTCGCACTTACAGGTTTTAATAATTTATTATTTGGTAAATATACAATATACATATTCATACAAATACATAGCAAAGGGCAAATCAGTAAAGTTTCCACTGTCATTTCTGGGTTGGAAAGCCAACACCAAATATTGTTGGTTATGGTCTCGTGGTCAGAGACAGTTCGATCTCTGGAGCTGAGCATTCAATGCTGACTCATATTGTCTTGTCTAATTACTGATCTGCTACCTTTGGTGATAATTAGAGCCTTCCTCAGTAAATGGGCTATTTATTGCATCGTTCGTTCAAACAAACATACGCTAGACTTTTTTTTTTTTTTTTTTTTTTATTCATAATAAACATGAAAGGGCTTTGTCGCTGATTGCGAACATGCCGCCCTGGTTAGTACACAATATTATTATACAAGCATACAAGCAAAAATTTGTCTCGTGTCACTAGATTATATAGTTTCTTGGCGGCCTCCGATAGCGGTTCCGCCAAAATACTATTACATTGGCCAACACTGAAACTTGTCAAATAACATGCGTTTCTGATTCTCTGGTTCCGGACACATTCCATTAATAAATGGTGGATGTCGTCCATAACGCCGCAAGTCTCGCAGTTTGGTGTGGTCGTTATGCGCATCAAGTGATTGAATTTATTACATGGTATGTGTCCGGATCTTAATCTCAAAGCTACTACTATTTTGCTTCTGCTAAATAATGCGTTATCAATCCATGGGGAGCTTGACGGGTGTGGTTGGATCGTTCTGTACCATATACCTTTTTCGCGCGACCTCTCATCAAAGTATTCCTTCCAAAGATCGTAACAATCCCTCTTGAGGACAGCTACGATGTCCAAGAAGTTTGGTAATATGTTTGTAGGTACACCGTCTGTAATGGCTTCCTTAGCCAGTGCGTCTGCTCGGTCGTTGCCTTCAAACCCAATATGTGATGGTATCCACTGTATAATGATGTTCTTACTTTCAGACTGTAAATTCACAAGCATCTTGATAATAGTGGCTACAGGTAGACCTCGAAAAGTCGAGGTACAGTGTGCCAGGTGTTGAAGAGAACTTTTAGAGTCTGTTAAAATTACAACATCATTATACTTACATGACTTTATGTATGATAAAGCCTCCGAAATTGCTACTAATTCAGTTTCCATTATAGAAATATTTGAGTCAAGTTTGAGCTTAAAAAATATATTTGGAGTGAAGTCTAGAAAAGCTGCCCCTGACCCAGATTTATCTTTAGATCCATCAGTAAAAACAAATTGAAAAGATGAATAGTTTCTATTGAGATAGTCTATAAGCTTGTTTTTCATATTAATTGGATGTAGTTTAGGTTTAGCTATTCCTTCTACATGAGTCCTTAAATTGTGTGATATGTCCATATTCGTCACCCATGTGTCCAAACTAAACATACCTAACTGATCACTCGACTTAAGGGGTAGAGAGGAATATTTTTGATGAATTAATGTTAATATAGGTTTCTTTTTGTTAAGCCAATATAGTGTACTATTAATGAGATCAGTCAATTCAGCTATTAGTTTAATGGATGAATTATTATTTATAGATTTGTTTTTGAGCCAAAATTTACCCCCTAGATAACGCCTTCTTAAATGCAGTGGTACCAAACATAACTCACTCTCCATCACATGTATTGGAGTAGTTTTTATGAAGCCTCCTACAGTCCTCATGGCTTGGTTTTGAACTTTATCCAATTTATTAAGGTTAGTTTTACAAGCGTTATCAAATAGGAAACTACCATAGTCCAATCTACTTCTAATTGAGGCGATGTATAACCTACGCAGATGCTTCGGATGTACCCCCCACCCTGACCCGGCCAAAACTTTAAATATATTTATAAATTTTAAAACCTTTTCGGATACTTCCATGATGTGTTTTTTCCACTTGAGAGACCGATCCAACCACATTCCAAGATATTTCACAGCATCGACGTTTTCAATATCAATTCCATGAATGTTAAGGCTGACATCGTGCCTCTGTTTACCTTTACTAAAAATACAGACTTTACTTTTTGCAGGAGAAATTTCTAAATTTATATTACGGAACATCTGATAAAGATTATCTAAACAAATTTGAATTTGTTCTTCGGCTTCATACCAATCATCTGAAGTCACATATAAAACATAATCGTCTGCATACTGTGAAATGCTTACATTACTATGCGACGTTACATATTTACAAATCTGGATTGTCGCACAATTAAATAACAGAGGGGAGATCCGGTCTCCTTGAGCTATCCCACAACAGGTACTTCTAGATATTTGATAATCATGTTGTTCGATTCTTAGTTTTCTCATTGTTAAAAAATTCCATAGATAATTACAAAGTTTCGATCCTACGCCCAACTTATCTAGAGTGTGCAAAAGACTCGTGACATCAATGTTATTGTAGGCATTATCTATATCGAGAAAACAACCTATCGTAAATTGATTATTTGAGAAACCTATTTGAATTTTAGTGATTAGATCAGTTAGGTTGTCTAAGCAGGAACGTTCTTTTCTGAATCCTTTCGTTTCGTCTGCTAATATTTTATTCTTCTCTAAATACCATTCCAATCTGTTATTTATAATAGCATGAAAAATTTTGCAAATGCAAGACATCAGAGAGATCGGCCTCAATGAGGAATCAGAGTTAGGCTCCCTGCCGGGTTTCGGTATAGGTACTACTCGTATATGACGCCATTGTGCTGGGACGAAGCTTTGTGATAAGAATATGTTGTAAAGATTAAGTAAGATTGTTTTGCCGATTGCGGGTAGGTTGTATATCATTGAATAAGTAATATTATCACATCCGGGCGAAGTGTCTCTTGATTTTAAACATTTATCGAATTCAGAAAATGAAATACTTATTTCTAGCTTGGAATTACAGGACGTAAATTCAGGTTGTGAAGGTAAGACAAAGTCGGGCGAAAGATTGCATAACAGCGCCTCAGCTAAATCTTTATCGATATTTGATCTGGTTTGTCGGTACCCTTTTAGCCAGCGCATACGGCGCCATATGTCACACGCTGAAGAAGCCTCCAATTATTATTATTCCTCCTTTATTATTATTTATTTTATATATGTTAGTCTGTAAGGTATTTATGTAATATAGCTATATATTTTAGGATAAGGTATATATTGTATGGGCCCTTTAAATTGTGACATCTATTTTAATGTTTTGACTGCAATCAAATGATTTATTATTATTAACATTAAGTCTTGTTTATAAACGCATAAAAGACGCGACAAAAATGTCGGTAGTCGCTACGTACCTAGTTGCGTTCGCTTTTATACGTGTAACAATCTAATTGCTTATTTTCACGTTGCCATTCGTTTGATATTAATCGGTGCGTCCAAGTAATAATAATAATAAATGAATGTCCTAATCGCACTGTAGGTACTTGTAAATCGTTTTGCAAGCTTTAAGACGCACTGGTATGCTACCGCCTGCATTTGTTTTCAAAGCGTAAATAAACACATATGTTATAGAAGTAGCTTGTCTAATTAAAATTATACCTAATATAAATAGGTATTAAGTTAATAATTGCGCGATAAAAGTCTTCAATATTGTCAAGGAAAAAAGTATCATTGTTTTAAATTCGAGTAATTGCTGTTAACGTTATGTACTTATCGAGATAAAATTTCTTCGCGAGATATTATTAGATAATATAAAATTCGTATACCGTTTGTAGCAACGAACCAAATTTTTATATAATCAAATCCGTCCACGGTAGAAACACTTAAAAATTACACGATACATCTACAAGGGATGGAGAGTTGTAGTCTACAACTCTCCATCCCTCTATTGGTTTTTAATCATGACATGGATACTTGTCCTTTAGATGCATATTGCATTCATATTCTTGGTGTCATTAAATTATCCACAGAGCCCGAAGGCGTTCAAGCAAAACCAAAAAGGTTTGTACGACAGAGATTATACTTTATACCATTTTACATAGAAAAGGTGTACATGTACCGTTTTGGCTACTCAATGGAACCTTCCTGCACAAGCTTACACCAAAATTACACACTAAAGTCCATAATAACACTATCTATCAGACACCGGCAAAATTTTATCTCTGCTTTATTCCCGGTAGTCGTTTACCTTGAGGTATGCCGTTTTCATGTTGATAAAGGTATATTAGAGAAAAAACAAGTCTATATTTATATATATATAACGTTGTAATAGTTCCAATTACATGTATTTAAAAATATTATCATGATTATAGACTGCTTAGTTTAAACTATTATTTTAATTAATTATTGTAATTAAATGTTCATTTTACCTATATGTATAGGGTTTTTATTTGACAATCCGTCAGTTTCCTCTATAATAAGCTAAACAGCTTATATACACGATGCAAACATGTGTGGACGAAGAGGTAGAAATAGACCACGTTCCAGCTACCTAGGTCAATTCGATAGATCCTTAAAATTTTCTATGGAGAACTGGCGCTCCATACTCTCTGCCTACACCTTTAGGGACTCGGCGTGATGATATGTATGTATGTATGTATTAAAATTTGGAAACGTCTGATCTATACCAAAGACTACTATTTAACGATACTCACCAGTATGTTTGAAGACTTTGAAGTAACTGATGGATGGAGATCAACCGAAAGAGGTATGTAAATCTACAAAGACCTGGCGCCGCTCTACTCTGCATGCCTACCTGGTGAGGAAGGGCGTGATGCCGTTCTTGCAAAAATAAAATTCAAATTAAAACATGTGTTTTATTGCGAATTCCAATATTTACATAAATAAATTAATACTTATCATTGGATACTGTTATTAAATGAACAGGACAGAGATTCAAGAACTTTATAATTATATTAAGTATCTATTTGTAGCACCAAAATGTCCAGCATTTATCTAAAAGCTAAATCAAACCTTCACTATAAAATATATTTACTAATTAATTGTGTACCTATTTACCTAATACTCTTTGCAATATATGAATTTAAAAATCGCGTACAGTTCACAAAAGACATTATTATGTAACATTACATGTATTATGCAATAATTTATGCATAGTGACATTAGTTAATTTCCATTACGGGGTTTATAATAATGTCCCGAATATTATTAACACGCACAAAATAAATGTGAAGCTTATTTAAAGAAAAAAAAATCAATTTTGATGAATATTTATATTGCATTGAAAAAAAACTCCTATGTACATACCTTCAAACTTGAACTGACCTATACAGTGTGAACAGCAATGTACATTAAATAATTTAAAAAAAATCAAGGAATAATATTAAACTCCCTTTGTCCATTTTTAGTGTTGCTTCTTGAAATAAGAAGAAACAAAAGTCTTTACGACTTACGTAATTAACGTTTTATGTTCTAGTAATGATGAGATATTTTGCTATGATGAGATATTATATATTATGATATTTTGCCAATAATTTCGCCTTAAAACTGTAGGTACATCTTAATCCAATGACCTGCTAAACGCTTAATAAAATTGACAGTTAAAATGAGCACGCTGAGCGAGCTAATTATTTGCAAGATGGCGAAAGGGACAGACATACTTTACGTCTATTATTCGCTTTCGCACTTCTCAGTTTTTATGTCGGGAGTACGTCGTAATGGTTAAGAACTAATGGAATATATAATTAAAGATTAACAATTAATTTCACCTATTGGTTGGTGTATACCAAATAGCAAAACATTCAGGATTAATGATAGGTATTTATGTTAGTGAGAGCTCAAACTCTTCTTTCAGGTTAATGACAATTAGGTTAATTCGATGCCAAACGGTTTAAATATTGTTTATAGATAGTGTCAACCACGAAGACGCCCAATTTCTAGTCGAGAGGGTCGCGGGATGCGAAGAGTATGACCCGAGTATAATAACTGTAGTGTACGTGTGCACTCATAGGTAATCAGTGTGTACCGATAATACTCAGACATTAGTGGAAGGTTGCACACTTAACTATAAACTATGAGGAAGAGTTGTGGGGCGCGACTTCGTGGATGGCACTATCTATAACTATGGTTGAACAGTTCCTGAATGGAACCTAACAAGTAGGTATCCAGTGCACCTGTTGAACAAAATTGCGAAAATTTCTTGAAGAAGAATCTTGATTAGATTGTCCACATTTTAAAAGCGGTATAGTAAGGAATATTAAAATATTTCAAACAATATCTACTTCTACTAATAATTTGGGATATTTTTATTATCATAAATACTAATAGTTTTACAATTCCGTATGGTACACTTCTGTGGTCACCTTCAACTCGTGTTCATGGAACGCAGTACAGTCAGCTGGATAAGCGGCCTGGAAAATATATATAAATTAATTGATTATACAATTTAAAAGAGCCCACGGCAGTCACACTCAAATGTTTCATACATTGTTTTAAAATATATTTTGATTTTCACACCACGAGCTTTACAGAGAAGGAAAACATCGAGAGGAAACCTGGATACGTCTGAGAAGCAATTCAGAGGTGTATGTATAGTCAGTCGTGCTTGAGTAACGGCGATGGATTCGGCATCTGTGACGTTGGCACCTAAAATATACCACTGGCGGAAAGTGGGTGTGTGGGTATTACCTATACACCTCCGCCTACCTCTGCGGGGACCTTTATGGGAAGGCGTGAGGATATTATTGTATATTTTATCATATTATTTATTATGACTATATTAAGATAATTCATTACATTCGCAAAATTGTGTCACCTTAGTTGTAAAAAGTTCACAGAAAATCTAAGACTTACCTCGCAGTTAACATCATTCTGTATAGCATTGTACAGGTCCCAAAAGCCTTTTCCGTTCTGGAAGCTCAACGCAGCTGAAGCCACCAGGCTGCTCACTTTTGTCAGACCGGCCTTGAAGCCTGGTAGACCTGGAAACACATTTGAATTTTTCGATATAAAAAAAATAGGATAGTTGCTTTGTTATTTTTGATTTATTTTTATTTATTTATACAGAATTAGTACGGCGAAAAATTCAATTTCTGTATTTATTATTTGGCTTACACTCTCCTATACCGCGCATTTGTCGTACATATAATGAACTCAATGGTCTCATCAACAACCTTGATATCTTTCATGACTCGACTCATACCGCAACTTAAAAAAAAACTTTGTGAATTCAATAACAACACTTCATAATCATTGTTTCTACTTTATTTTATATATATTTTTTATTGTAATTTTATTATAAGTTAAACCATATCTGTACAAAATGCTGGATGTGCCTGTTATTGGTGCGCATATCAGAAATTGTATTCCTTGCACATACTCTGTAAAGTTTTAATATGTGTACTGTTGGCATATCTTAAATAAATAAATAAATAAATAATTTACAATACTGCTTCACCACTACCCCGAAGGCGAAGGGGTGAGCAAAGGTGTTTAGTACCTACCACCGCTTTTCGACGGAGATATAAGCGCTAACGTGAGAGATGGCGAGCCTATTGCCGTTTATTAAACAAAACACATACGTCTGCGAATATCTTCTCAAACGTATGCAGGTTTTCGCTCCATGTTTACCAATGATGTTATAGATGAACCAAAGTTAATCAAATATAGCAAAAAGTGCAGAGAACAAGCAAGTTTATTTATTCATTGATCCAACAACACGTTGAACACGGTGAAAGTTATAAATGAAACCAACATTCTCTCTATCCAGCCGCGGAGGTTTGTTGCCAAACATATACCTAATCCCAAATTAAACAATGTATTATTTAAAATATTATGAAAACAGGCAACACTTATCTTAAGTTATATTTGAATACGTCATCATTATGTTGAAATTAGCCTTACGTTAGTTTTCAAGACATAAATATGTCATGAAAATAAATGCAAGCCATTAGATCCTCTTTGGAAGAAGAACAATTCACATTATCACACATTTTTATTATTTTACGTAGGTAATGTTAATTATTTGCAAAAATGTGCAATTGCAATGATTTTATCATTATTTCCTGTTTACCTCATCGTGTCTGTAATTACTTATATCTATGGTAGAGTGAAAAAGGGAACCGTGGACCTACCATTTCCAGTAATTGAACATCCGTCACGCTATGTCGTAATGGTAAACCAACATAATAATAATTATAGCTGAAATTACTTTCGTCCTGACAGCGTGATCATGCAATATTATAAAATATATATAGTTTAAATACAACGATGTAGGTACCTACGTCATACCTTGAAAATTCTCACTGTTACATTTGTCACATGACATTGACGGAATATTGACAGATGACGAGTTCATCGCCATCTTTAGAACTCGACGTCGAAACGGACGGCAGGTTTCCTTTCGATGGTTTCTTTCACTTTAAAGTTCATGACTAAATACTTTAGAAAGATACATTTTCCACAAATTTTGCGGTGGGCAAAAGGTTGAGAGCCATAGGCTTACCTTTCTTATCTTTGTCGTGATGCCGGTTGACGAGGCAGAGCAAATGTTCCTGGCAATGTGGAGCCTTCAGGGCGTGCTTGTAGGCTCTGTAGACCCTGAGCACCGGTTCGATGACCTCCAAGTTCAGTGTATCCGTCAGTCTGTCCGCAATAGCGTGGTGATCGCCCTTTGAGAACGACTGGGTACTCTTTTCTGCCATCTTCAAAGTTTGCTGAGGACATGCATTTACATCAGTATTACACTAGCGATATGCGTAAAAAAATATTTGTTTCGTAGGTTTTTTTCGATCGGACGCTCAAGGATGGGAACTTCAAGACTACTCGAAACCGACGAGCATCTATGAAGAGACTGATGAATGTGGACGAAGCGAAAGAGGTATGTAAGTCTAGAGAGAACTGGCGCTCTATACTCTCTGCCTCTGCCTACCCCGTTGGGGACTCGGCGTGATGATATGATGATGATTATAAACATTATTGCAAAGGCGAACTTAATGCCGAAGGCATTCTCTACCAGTTAGCCTTTGGGCGGTGCAGATATAGGCACATGTATGTATGTATATCTAATAATCTATTTCTGTGCCAAATTTCATTCAATTCCATTCGGGCTTGATTGAGCTGAGGATGCTTGCAATTATAATTTTAGTAAGAATTTTATATTAAATATTATTTCGGATTTTGTTTGTTGTCTGATATGATAAACCACTATACGAACGCGTTCACAATAGAAATTATTTTAGTCCTACACATAATTTTTTAGACAAGTTTACTGAATGAAAGGTTATATAAACAACGAGGCTTTCTACCATGTCTTCCAACTGATTGAGGGACTCAGCGATATATGTATGTGTTAGTATATATACTCATACATACATTTCATGCTGAGAGAATAGAGCGCCATTTCTCTCTAGACTTGCATAACTCATTCGCTTCGTCCACATTCATCAGTCTCTTCATACATGCTCGCCGGTTTCGAGTATCTACTATAAATGCATACTCAACTATGTTAATATTCAATTATTCATCTTTTTTTCCCAGTTATGTTACCTTTATATACTCCACAGCAGGTCCTATGTACTCTGACACATCGGTATCGATATTCATATATTTATTGAGCATATAGTTGATGAGGGCCGTGAGAGATTTCTCAGGCTTATTCATGTTGAAGTGAATGTTCTTCGGTAGACCTTGGGAGTCGAGGAAACTGTTCGTCACGTATTGGACAGTGGATAAGTATCTGTGGAATAAATATAGGTTATCATGTGATGTTATGCAGGAGAGTAGAGTGCCAGTTCTCTTTAGATTTAGAGCTATTTCGCTTTATCTAAATTCATCAGTCCTTCATACATACTCACTAGTTTCACCGTAAAGCTCTTGGTGTATTTATTACTGATCTTCAGCAGGTACAGAATACTTATTGGTACCGTAACGTTGGGATTCGACCTTGCAATCTTAGCGTGGCTGGCGGCTACTTGAACCACAAATTTTTAAAGTTTACTTTTTTTTACTAAGTACTTAGTCCTATTTTTTAATTTTGGATATATAAAATTGACGTCATAGATGTGGAAATAATGCCTTTTGAAACCTTACCTCTGGTACACTTCGGGCTTAGCCATCATGACGACCATATCAGTCAAATACTTCGCCGCAGCCTTGATCCAGTGCCGCCTGAACGAGTGGTTCTCAAAGTTTTTGAACATCTGCTCGTAGCTTATCTTGCCATCAGGCCCACTGAATGACTTCAAAACCCTGCTCAAACCGGACTTTTCCCAAATAACTTTACCAAGTTCCGAATTGGCGAAGATATCCCAATACAAATGTGCTTTCTCCAAAATAGGTGGTAGGAAGTAAGCGTGGTCTTTATGTTCCTCAGCCTTGTCTTCTGTATTCGAAAGTGAGCTCAAAGTATTCATTATTAAAGGTAAAGCTCCGGCAGCATCTTTATTGCCCAAGAAGCTTGACGCCACGTTGAGCATAGATTCCAAGTTGATTTCGTTTTTGTTCTCCCGTTTCTGTCTGCCTGCTTGTTTGGGTGCATCGTTGGGGGCCATCTGCTGTGCGAACATCGATATCATGGAGCCAACCATTGCTGGGTCTATCTTACCGTCTTGGCCCCCGAGAAGACTACCAAGTCCTGGAATTGTAGGTTTAAGATTATTCAAGTAAATCAAACAGTTGAGAATAGTTTAATAGCGATTAGTCACACCACGAGCTTTACAATGAAGGGAGAAATCGACAATCGTTTTAAAAGAAATCCAAAACCCTATGTATCTATAGTAGTGCTTGAGGACTGAAGATGGGCTCGCCATCTGTCACGTTGGCACTGAAAATATATCTCCGGCGGAAAGTAGGTGTTACACACCTCTATTGACCTCAGGGACCCTTATGGGAAGGCACGGAGACATGTATTTAAATATAGCTACGTAGTCTATACAGTTCCTTTGTGTGCCTCTCAGTAGTGGGATTGCTAAGTAACCTAACATTGTTTGCAAAACACTGGTGCTAGTTCAAAGGCGGGTACATACCTGATAGGACATCGCCAGCATCACCACCACCAGCCTGACCTAGCATAGAGCCCAAGTTCTTGGCATTATCCCCTTGCATCAGCGAGCCAACGATGTTCCCAATGGCTGCCATGCCATTTATGTTGCTCCCTCCATCGCCCATGTTCTGAAGAAATGATGACGCCAGGTCGAAGAGCGGGTTGTCGTCGGCGCTCCTCCCACCAAGGATTGGTAAACTTATGATCTGACACAACACTAGTAGTATGCCGAGCTTAGCCATTTTGGATCTGAAACAAATATAAAGGAAATTAAGAAAAAATTTTTTTTTTTTACCGAGCCGTGGTGGCCTAGTGGTTCGAGCAGTTGCCTGCGACGCAAAGGTCGCAAGTTCGAATTCCGACTGTACCAATGAGTTTTTCTGAACTTAAGTACAGTGATTAGTCACACCACGAGCTTTACGGTGAAGGAAAACATCGAGAGGAAACCTGCATACGTCTGAGAAGAAATTCAAAGGCGTATGTATAGTCGTACTTGAGTAACGGCGATGGACTCGCCATCTGTCACGTTGGCACCTATTATACCTCTGGCGGAAAGTGGGTGTGTGGGTA